>JAQBSW010008171.1:0-35873 GCA_029291075.1 Eudiplozoon nipponicum | reverse complement strand
GTAGCAGATTTGTTGTTTTCACAGATCATGCGCCACTAGTTAGCGCACTTCAAAACGCAACTTCATCTATCGCCAAGTACCCTGCCAGAGTGGAAAGACAGCTTTCTCGTCTAAGCGAATGACAATTTGACGTCTTTCACGTCAAGGGCAAACAGAACTTCATTGCAGATGCCCTGTCCAGGCCAGACGTCTCTCTACAACCATCTTCGCCGTCACCATTCACTGTCAACTCCGTGGCACTCAGTGAACCTGCACTAACGCCAACTCTCCTGCGAACTGAATAACGCGGTGACATTCACATTCAAAGATCAATAGCCCGTCACCCAACCAAGTTCATATGCCGTCTGTGGGAAGGCTTACCAATTGTTTACTTCATGGGTACGCAGCCCAACAAGCCAGTTCTGCCGACCAGCCTTCAGAGAAAAGTTTTCGATTCAATTCACTCAATTTCTCACCCAGGAAGCCAAGCGACTGTCCGACTTATTACAGATCGTTTCTGGGGTCACAGACTTAGGCAGAATGTTAAACGATGGGTCTCAGAGTGTGCTATTTGTCAGAAAAACAAGATCACACGACACACTCGTTCTAAGTTGCAACATTTTCGATCTACTCCTCGCCTAGCCATCGTCCACATCGACATAGTTCATCTGACAAAGGTTCAAGGTTTCAGCTACCTTCAAACTATGATCGATAGATTTACACGGTGGCCTGCGGCATTACCTCTTGGCACCATTTCTGCGGACGAAGTAACTAACGGTTTTATCTCTGCATGGATATCCAATTATGGTGTTCCCAATGAGGTCATCACGGACAGGGGCACTTGCTTCTCATCTGATCGTTTCAAAACCACCTTGCGGTACATGGGATGCATCTTACGCCGGACGACTGCCTACCATCCCCAAGCTAATGGCATGGTAGAGAGAATGCATAGGGAACTCAAAGCAGCTTCAGCATCCTCGTCCATTAATGGCAACTGGGTCGATGCACTACCTTTAGTTCTGCTTGCCATGCGTTCCCGTACTCGTGGATCCATTAAAACATCTGCGTCACAACTCTTGTATGGCATGGATCTACGCCTGCCTAGTCAGCTCCCACGTCTACTACCGGCACAAGATGACCCACAAAACGAAGCTAACCGCCTTCGACTTCATTTCGGTAACATGTCCGAACAGCAGCCGAGACACACGCCTCGTCCAGTCTTCGTTCACCTACAGCTCCACGGCTGCAAGAGAGTACTCGTTCGCAACAATAATGCTGTTGCACCACTACAACCCAAGTATCGCGGTCCTTACCAGATTTTGCTCAGACAACCAAAATACTTCATTATTATGCAAGGCGCTACACCGACATCAGTAAGCATAGACAGATTGAAACCGTTTATCGAACCGCCTGATCCTGAGAGCGTTCAACCTTCAACACACGTCTCAGGCTCCGTCTGCCCACAATCTCAATATCCTGCTTTGTATAACGCGTAATTAATTTTTTTTAAACATTAACATTAACTATCAAATTTTTTTAACCTTTCGTTATTTTTCGTATTTGTCTCACGTGGCATAACCAGCTGTTCTTAGCTAACAAATGTGTAGCATTTTTGAACAGTTCTTTGGTATTATGCCATCTCTGAGGCAATGTTCGTGTACATATTTTTATGCATTTACCTTTGTTTTTAATGTATATATTTTTACATTATAATGTATTTCTCACACATGACATTACACTGCCTATTTTGGTATGACCAGCTACTTAGAGCTAACGCTTTCCTGTAGCAACACTAAGTAGTGATCAGCTACATATCATGGTACAGGCCACTTTCAATGCATATCTCAACTTTATCAATTGCACAAAGACCACTCTACAAATGTCATGACCACAACGTCGAGCACTCTAGCTCCTTTGGTCGTATACAAACACATTGACGACGATCCAACCAGCTTAGGTTTTAACTTCAACCTGGCAAATTCAGAGGCGATTTACCTCGAAATCTTCACGCTGCGGCTCCCAAAACTTACACTGCTCTATTTTGCCTCACGTGGTATGACCGATCACTAGAGCTAACAATTTGTGTAGCAATTCCTAGTGGTTACCTGGCATCATATCATTGTTGAAGCAACCAACAAGCATATTTAAGCCCAGCATTTATGGTTCATCATATTTTTGTTTAACTCTTTTCGAACTCTGTCATACATTTCTTATCTAGCCTCGCAGAGAGGAATTCTTTTTCCTTTTTTTTCAGAGAGGAAAGTGTTGTAACGACACAAATTAATGGCCGACATATTGCGTAAATTAAATTCAATTTTATTTACGTTGCACCAATGAGAAAAAAGCGAAACTTTCCGTTTAACCAATCGTGTGCAAGTAGACATATATTACTATGGCATGCTATTTAAGCACGGCAATTTACCATGCAAGTCAGTTGTCGCATCTTGCATTCTGCTTTGCGTTACGCCTGTGCATTCTGTCGGCTGTCAATACCTACGCTGGTGATTTCATAGTTTCACCAACAATTGGCTACATCCGTGACTCATCTTGTTGCGGTACAACCAGCGAGACGAGCCAATTAATTGCAGAACCTGAACGACGTTTTCCACATCGTGAATACAACTCGACAACGGGAGGAACAACAACCAGAGTCCACCCAAGGCTCTAGGACATCTTCACACTCTGAATAATTCAGGAGAACGCACGACCAGGCCCTCTTAAGGACCCACCTATCAGTAACAAATCTATATTCAGAGCACCTTAACCGAATTTGTAACGTCGTACGGTATTTACTTGAAGCCGGAGCGTTTACAGTATAATTACGCGTCTACGTATTTCTTTTACCTTTCACTCTTCCTTACCAAATATATCACCCTACAAGCTTCATTTGTCTGTGTAAGTTTGAAAAAATAAGTCTGTCTACACAAAGAGGAATTTGCATTAATCACGGTAGGTTTGCTTAGATCAGCATGCAATTATATTTGACTAAATATTTTAAAGCTATAAGCACACAATTCATGAAGCATAATTTCGAGTATAATTTAAGTTATTTATATGAGATTTGCAGTTAAGTATAAAAGAAGTTGCTAAAAAGAATTTAAACACTTGTCTAAATAGTTGCAAATTTTGTCGTGCCCTGAACTTACTGTTGACAAACACACTGAAGGACTGCTTTGTAATAAACACTGTTAAACGTGATCACTGGAAGTAAAAACCAATTTTCGTACAAAATTGTCAGGCATTTTATCAAATTCGTGTCACATGAAATATTTATTCTTAACAATATTTATGTTTTAAATATTATCATAGGACATTTAATATGAATCGTCTTTACTAAAACATGAAAAATAAAACAGTAAATGAGGTAGTAATATATCGTTTAATATTTTTTAATATCCTTATTCCTAAATGTTTAAATTTTAATTTAAATTAATATTATGAATGACTATTAAGCGTAGACTTGATTAAATATAATGAACACTTTGATTCATGATGTAATGTAACGAAAGTCTTTAATAATTAGACCGAAAACTAAAATAATAAATTTGTTCTTTATTCTTGCGCGACGACGATTTTAAATGTAAAGATGATTCTCTCGTAAAGTAAAAGAGATTTTAAAAAATCAGGATTACACATGATACGAAGATTGGGAATTTTTTGATTGTTAGACATTCCGCAAATACAAAATACAAATAAACTAGCTTGACCGCAAATTGAATAAGGTTCTTCATATAAAGGAGGCAAAAAAATTCCTAGTTTTAAGTTTGACCACTCGAATGTTAATACTTTCATATAAAGAGAAACAGTGGTGCCAAGAATAAACCTTGTAATATAAGTCATTATACAAAATACGCGTTTGAGATGTATTGTTGATGTTCAACACTTTCCAATACAAAACATACGAAACTTACATTGTGATTGAATGAAAAATAGTCTTACTTCTTAGATCGCACTTTGATTAATTTATAAAATTTGTTAAAGATCGATTATACATGTGCTAAAAATGGAAAAGATTATTAAGCAAGCTTATTTATAGTATCATAGTACAACAATTGACTAGTACACAAGGCATTGAAGTGCTATTGGTATTTTCCTGTCAATCATTCTTTGAAATAAGAATGAATTAAGATGTCGAAATGACAAAACGCGTGTCAACATGAGACTATACCCTTCGTTCATACTGATATTAAATTATTCTTCTGGTCCTATTTCGCCTACTTTTTTACTAGATGCGCAACACCAAAAACAATCTATTTTCTGTTTTTATTTGTACTACGAATGACAGGATTCAAACCCTATCGTGTTTATATACTGTTTTAGAAGATCTAACTAAAACTTTTGTTCCTTGCACTCAATATGTCTGAAGCATCGGTTCCATATCTTTAAAGTGTATAAAATTGTTTTTCATCAAACAGGCTTTCGTATAACTTGTTATTTGATATGATATCCTAGAATTTATTTATTTCAAGCTGATTAACTTTATTTTTGGAAGAAACCCACAATCAGTGATTAGATCTATATGTAGAATTATTATCGTTATTAATTTATTTTGATTCTAAACTCAAATTCTCTGTTTGATGTTTTACATAAGAAAATATTCAAACAAAAATAGTGCACCGAAAATATAAGATGAAGCAGATGAATTTAAATTTACTTGTGGATGTTTTACGTACGATCTTGTTAAATCTATGTCGATAAAGCTTTACTTCACGAAAAACTAAATTGAACCTCAAGAAATCAGGACAAGTCATATGAACGAATAATATTCAGTTTTTATTGTGGTATATATGTGATATGTGCGGGTGGTTAGTATTTTGCAATGGCGACTTATTCAATGTGTCACTTGATGTTACTCGTTTTCTGGTTTTCTGGTATTTTGTCATTCTTTTAGTGTCAGCTAGATGACAAACCCGGCTTATAATTCTCTTTTTATAATTTAAAAAATTAAGTCATTAATGATATAGGTTTTGGAGATAAGTTTAATAGAAACCAAATTGACCTAGCTGATGGAAAAGAAAAAAAATAGAATTCGACTTCACACCAAAACACGTGTAATTCATTTGAGTTGAAATGATTTAATTTGACCGTAAGTAAACGCCTACTATCTTTAAAATTCTTTTAAATGTAATGATCAATGTCGTTCTTAACTAATTACTGCACCGCGTGCGAACCCTTCCTGAGGTTTCATAGCTAACACTATTGTAGATCAGCATAAACGTAAAGGTCAAACCCATCAACTGCGACAATACCTTAGGCTCCACAATTACCTGATCTTCGTTTTGATCAACATTGGTGTATATCCAATTAGCTTTTTCAGTTAAAACATTTAGATGCCACTGTTTGGTTAACATCATCAGCCTACAGGCCTTCAAGAAAATAAAAGGTAAACTGGACAGCGTTTTTAGCCAAAGCAAGCCACCGTGGGTTACGTGAATAAAGCATTATGTGCAGATTATAATTTGCAAATCATTAAAGTTAACAGTTAATTTAAATCTATTCTTTGTCATAAATGTGGAACTGTTCTCTTTGAACAAGATAATTGAATTGAAAACTTTGATCATTCATCTTCAAAGATGTGCGTTTTAAAATTTTAAAGTATTCCCTAAAGTGATCAATTAAATTTTTCTTTGTAAACATTGTCGAGTATTGGCATGCCAGTTTGCTCTATTGTAAGCCATATTTATAAATAGAATAATATTTTGAAGTAATTTATTTATTATCATATTGAAGACCTGCTTTAATGTAGCTATTAAGCGAAAATATAAAGTTTTTCAAGAAGTCTTGTTTTCAATATGCTAAATAACTTTCCTGCAAAGAGAGCGTCGGAAAAACAACGTATTTATTTTAATCAGCGTAGCAAGAACCACATTTGAGATCGCGATTTCCCAAAATGTCCTATTTATGGTTAACATGATTTCAACAGAAAGTCCTTGCAAATGTGCGCGAATTAAAATGCAGCAGTCAGCAAAATTATAACAAATTATAATAAATATTTTTATTTTGTTTTAATAAATTTATACGCTTTATACGTGAAAACTCCTAAAATTAATTGATTAAAAATAAAGCATTATTGTTGAGTTAAAAATGGCTTCTAACGGATTAGAAAACTTAGTAAGAGAATTTTATGCCGAAATGAACACTTTGACTGCAGAGGTAAGAATAATTAAGTCTCCGCTGAACGATACATTTATTATAAATTTTGAAGGAATCCACATAAACATCCCAATCGATATAGATGAAATTATGTATTAGGTGTTGAGCTCCTAGTAAAAAATTAGTTCATATAAGACAAGAAGGATAAAACAAAGACAGCTTGAACGGAAAGTATAATCTCGTGCATGTTCGTTACGTGCTTCTTTGCGACTCGTCAGTAAGAGTCTGTATTACGCCCTTTACCCACTAATTATTTGAGTGAGGAATATGGGAAGATAGAACGGTACAACCATCTTTACGAAAATGTAAACCTGCAGTAGTGAAGCTAACTACATATAAATAATTCGATAATGCGATTTAAAAGCAAACTCGCTATACATATTATATGTATCGAGTCTGTAAAGGATACCAGTAAGCTCGAAACGATTGTGTTCGAGATTATGATTTCCGTTCGTGCAGTCTTTGATTTATCCTTCTGGTCATATTTGAACTGATTTGTTATTAGGTACATATATATTAGTTCTCCGCGTAAAAGAGTGTCTAGTCAATAGAGATGCAGTCTCAAATCGGCTCATGGTTGTTATTTCTGTGTGACTTCTGACTTCGCCTTCCTTATGACGAAATGTTGTTGTTGGAAAATCATTTTGTCCTACAGTAGAAGCATTTCAAACATATTTCTGTTTGTTTTTCATAATTGAATTTATGTTAGGCGCAGTTTTTTTAACTTGAAGCTTTCTTATCAATATCGATTAACGTTGTCGAAATTTTGCATGAAATAATTTATTTCCGTCTTTAAACTGCAGTTTTCCATGTCTGGTTGCAAAAGTGAAATGTATTGTTTTGAATAGTTTTGGTTATTGAATCTGATTGATTATTGCCCAACAAAATATCCAGTAATGCTTGGAATGGAAGAGAACATGCTCGGAATAAAGCAATGCCAATTTTTTGGGATTATGATTTTAATCACACCTTGCATTTGAAGTGTGCATATTCACATTATAACTTTATATACGCTTTGATTATTATTTGCTTTTAAAATAGACAAATGCGGGAGTGCTCCGATCATATTTTTCCGTTGTATTCTTATATAAATTAGAATCTGGGGTAGATTATTTGTTACATTTGTAAGCTTCTGTTAATTTTTCCTTGATGTCAGATATTCAATTATTCGCATTTTATAAACTGATTTCTAGTCTATCCTTAGCATGTCGCCTGTTTGACAGAAATGTACGCGTTTGTTTCTTGCAAAGATTTGTCATTCAGCTTTTTTTAAGTTGGTCTAATATTGTCCGAGATTTAATGTTTCGTAAGATGCGTACTAACGGAAACCGCTGCACTTGATATGTTAGGTTTTTAATGCAATATATACGTACAGAACATTATTCTTTGTTCAGAAAAAAATGATAAAATTAAATACACAAAACATATTAAAATGACTTTTTATTAAATGAGATGTAGACTATAAACAATGTATAAACATCATAGATCGTCACTTATGTACAGAATGTTGATAAGGTTAAAATATTGAGAACTTTCAATTCAAGATAAATAATAGAGGCTGGTATATTAGACTGTAATTGTAGCTGTTGTGTTGTATAGTATTGCTAATTGCTACCTGAAAGAACAAATTTCAATACGTCCTTTCCAGTTAACCACATTGAATTATACGCAACGCGTAACATATGATAAAACTGGCAATAACAAATTCAATGAAAAAAGTTCAAAATGTTCGATAAATATATGTGCACGGAAATATTTAATAATTTTGCATGCAAGAAACTCCGTTGAGCATAAGAAAAACTAAACAGCTCCTAGAAAAATATTAGTTTATACTGTTTTGACCAGATGAAGACATAAATGATTAATTAATTAATTAAATTAGAAGTATATCAAATTTATAAATTTTGTGAACATTGAAATAGGACCATCTACTTTAAATGCTATTCTTTTAATCAAGGTTGTGACCGTGATATGAACACCTGATCAATCATGTAATTAAATTTGTTAGTATTATCTAAGTATTGTATAGTGTAGGAAAGGCAACTTATCCAGTAGACCGGTTTTGTCTTTATTAGTAACTCATCATGTACTGTCCAGTATTTGCCGCAGATTTGGCTCGAAACTGGACAGGTTTGCTTTGGAATCTGCTGCTTTTACAACTCAGCCCCCCTGCATAGTATTATAATCACAAGTATTTGCCATCCACGTGTTATATATATATATATATATATATATATATATATATATATAATATAATGCATAACGCTAATATTATATTGAAATCCGACGGGAATATTTATACAGCAGCAAAAACTTTCGGTGTAATTTCACCTACGAAATAAATGTAAAGAAACAATGAATAGAACATAAGTTAAATTGATTTCTACATTAATGTTTGTGGAAAAAAAATCCATCTACAATCTGCATTAATAGATTTCTACTTTTAAAATTGTGCCCATGGTCAATAATATTTCAGTTGATGCCAGAGAATGTTTACTTTATGCTTGTTTGAGCGCATACTGACTTCTGATTTTAACACAAGATTTTGTTGAAAATTCTACAAATGATATATATATATATATATATATATATATATATTCGGTGGGACCATACATTAACCGGACACAATTACCATGTTGACTCTACTTTTACTTTTATCGTATATAAGAAATGTGAATTTGCATTTTTGTCTGGCTAATTCAAATCCAGAATTTACAATGCACTGATTAGAATGAGCCTTTCTATAGCTCTCATATAACTCAACCTGATGTGTAACTGTTAATGTAAATTGTTAATTGTTTTATTCCTTTAAACAACAATATATCTATTCTAAATTATAAGGTAGTATCTTTGTCTTTTAAAATCACAAATTAAAGCCTTTACGACTTTTTTAATTCTACTTAGTGTGGCAACATCTGTTGCTGAAAATGCGTTTAGAAATTGAATCGCGTGCAGTGTAAATATGCAAGCACATTTACATAAATAAATAATTATTTTTAAATTTGAAATAAACCTGTGTTTGAATTTGCATAAAATATTATTGACTGATGTGACTTCAATGGCACGAGTTGGCGTTTGGTCGTTTGCGTTGCGCTTAATTTGTAATTGCGGATTGTAAGTTAAGTATATTGCAATTGAGTGTTTTGCATATAGGCTCCTGCAATGTCAATCGGTACAGCACATATGAATGTGATAGATTGACCGGTTAACTTTAAGAATACCTGGTATTTTTTTATTAAATCAACCATACCATTTATTCTTGGTAGATCTTTGAATATTCTACGTCATTTCCGACATTCATGTACGTTTCATCAAATATTGACTGTCACTTTAAGCCAAAATAAGACGTGAAACATCATGTAGGCATTAAACAATGCATATTTGACTGAAAGTTAGCTTAGTTTAAAATAAGAGATATTACCTGAATTCTACAAGATGAATAAATGTCAACTTGAACGCATGTAATTAGTTTGTCAAACCACTAAGTAGCTTGGTATGCATGAAGGCAGGAACAGAAACTATTCTCCTTAACTTCTATTAGGTCAGTTTGTGCATTGGAAACAGTCTACTTGTTCTGATGTTAGGCGAACCGATCTAATTTGAAGTTACTTTTGTTCCAGCTAAGGATATAGCATTTAAAGGCTGTGTGTCACTGCGACGGAAGACACCCACATGAACTCATTTTGTATTTAGTAAAATAAATCAGCGAAAGTTTTATCCCATCACTTTCATTTTACAGAAACATTGCTCGAACGTTTATATAATTAAACGAATATTGGTTGCGTGGGCGGTGATAAAAATAATTATAATCAAGGTAGCGGGCTTGATATAAGCACCTGAACCATTAACTTCTTACATAAGTCAGTATAAACTTAAAATTGTATAGTGTAGAAAAGTCAATTCATCCAGTTGACCGGTTTCGTCCTTATTGGGAACTCATCACGTACTGGCCAGAATTTGCCGCGGACAGGGCTCGAACCTGGGCATGTCTGCTTCGGAATCTGGTGCACTAATCACTGTGCAGGCAGGGTGGCTAAGTGGTTAGAGCACCAGATTCCAAAGCAGACGTGCCCAGGTTCAAGCCTTGTCCGCTGTAAATTCTAGCCAGTGCATGAAGAGTTCCCAATAAGGACGATAACGGTCTACTGGATGAATTGCTCAAACGTTCCCATGAATAAAGTAACCAGTTCACCTATTCCTGCATCTAGTAGTTATAGCCTGAGATTTATGTTTTATTTGTCAATAAAGTTGTGACAGTTAAAACAATTTATGATTCAGCATAATGTAAATATTTAAAAACGAATTTATTTGATACACATTAGCAGCAAAAACCAAATTCAGTTTTGAGCTACTTTGATTTTTTTGTTGGTTTTCTATTAACGCGTCGCATGAACTACAGAATTTTAATCAGAAAATCATGAAATATGCACATGGAAAGTGAAAATAGACTGTGTGAAAATGATTAAATATACACCAGAACAGTTTTTAGTAATAAATTTTATATAAGCGAATCATAAATGCAACCTCATTTATTACAAAGATAATTTTGTTTGCAATTTCCTTTAGTAAATCTTTATCAAATTCCACCATTCTTGTATTAAATTGGCAATCTGAAATCCATATATACTTAACCAAACCTGCTGGATTTCCGTAACTTGTTGCGTAACTGAGTCTATATGTTGATGATAAGATGTGATAAAGACGCACGTATTTAAAATTTTGTTTCAATCCATCTGTTAACTGTGTGATTGTTCTCTTCCTCTCTTATTTGAGCTGTTTATTTAAGAAATCACAGACTTGTTAGTCTTGATTGGGAAAATGATGAACCATTAAATTAAGAGTAATATATTGTGAACAAGCATTTCTGTTCATTTGATTCAGTCGGTGTTTATTTAAAAGGATGAAATTAATAACACATGAATGTAAATTGGTCTGAACGGTTCGGAAAAGTTTAAAATTGCTTCGTGAATAGGAAAGACGAAGACAAATTCGGCTTCAGCACGCAGAATTCTGTAACATAACCACGAGAGTTTTATCAGGTTGCTCATTGGTCTTTACAAGCCATTAAAGACAAAGAGCCGTAAATGTCGACCTCAAACATTTTAAATATACTTGCGTAAGTATCGTTTAACTTACAAAGGCCGATCAAGTAGACTGTTATCAAATAGATTGAAAGAAAAGTAAAGTTCAAACGTGTGTCAAATATAATGTAATAATCACGTCGGCAATATTGAATTATATTATCAAAACATCACACTATATACAAAAGTTTTAGCTTTTAATATCTTTATTTAATGCCTAGTAACTATCGGTCTTCAAATTTATTATAAATTATGTTTTACAACAGATTCGTTTAATATTTCCCTGTAAATTCACGGGTTATTTAGTTGTGCAAATTTTAGTAAAAATTTGCATTAGATTATCCGAAAAGGTGTATAACAATTTACAAACGGAAAGCTGAAAATGAGTTGACACACATGGATAAAAACACGAAAGAAATTATAAAATAAGTCATACACCACTACCAATAATCTATCAAAATATGCTAACATCCATAATTTGCAATAACATAGCCAGACATCCATCATTCACCCGTACTGACGCGTTTTGAACTGACACAATCATCAACAGAGCGCGACCGCAAACTGGATAGTGAAAATCTGTCTCCAATGCATATATGAGGAATGCAGCGGCTCTCACCTCTAGTAGCCTCGCATACGTTGTACTTGATAGGAAATTTCGGCTGAACAATTTCTATGCTGTTACAAAAATTAATGTACCGCAGCTTTCCTACATGGATATAAGTTTTACAATATAATAACGATTGGTTGCGCGGGTGGTAATATAACTTTCTTATATCAAATATGCGAGCTTCATAAAAACAATGATAAAGTTCGATTTAACCAGTAACGCAAAGAATGCACATCTACCATTAGTCGCGCTGATGCGGTTTGATCCTCGCTAGCCAGAATTCCCGTGTGCAGTGATGATGAAAATTGAAGGTCTATACGCGGCATTACGTGTGAGCGATGGTAGTTTCGCTTTGTCTTGCGATTGGCTAATTACTATATGAACAAAAATTTGATTTAACAAATTGATTTTGCCACCCACGCAAGCAATGATTGTCTTATTGTAAAAATTAGCTTAATGATTTTTAAATATTTAAAAAATAGAGAGATATCCTACGTAAAAGTATGAAGTTACATAGTTTGTCTTGAAACACAAATCCAACTGAATAAATGCAGCCGTTCTTAGGGCATTCTACTTTAAGTTATCTGACCAGAAATTTTAAATATTAAGCTAGGTTTAAATAGAAACCTGTTATTATACATAGAAGTTGGAATAAATTTCAAAGTCAAAATGAACGATTAAGGCATGACACACATGTCTCGAGTTCAATGTCTACGCTTCAAGAGGTGTCAAATCAAGCCTTGAATATCATTTTTTTAAACTTAAAAAATATGCGACTTCTAGAAGCTTTCGTATAATAGCTATATAATAATCAAACTAATATAAATAAATATAGATAATTGTAATGTATAGTGCGACTCTAGACATTACCCCAAACCTTCATTTCATATTCAATTATATATATAGTTAACAGACCATCATTGGCTAGAAATTTGTCAGACGTTCGAACAAGCCTCGCCTATGCTAGACGTTACATTATATTTTTAATTAAATATACATCTCCATTTCATTTCAAAATTATTCCCAGAAGATCAGAAAACAATATGCTTGTTTCAGAAAAGAATTTTGAACACGATATTATATATTAAGTGTGTGCTTTTGTAGAATGACTAAATGAAACCGATGAACAATAATGACTTCAAAAATGTATGTAGGCGTTATATAAGACAGCAATTTTTTTAGAAAATAATCGCTTTTGATTTCTTAAAGACTGTGGGTAAAGTTACGTTATGAGTGTCATGAAACGCACGCTAATCAAGTCATCAATTATAGGTATTAATGTTTGGCTAATACCATAACTGTACAAAAACAACGGACAAAGGTCAATGCTGGCCTGTAACCAAAATTCAATTTGACTGACTGTGTGCAATAAAATAAATAAATAAATATGATTTAATCAACTGAAATGGAATTTGTTCTTAACTTACTTTAATCATGTTTGCGATGTTGATTTCAACACCTGACCCATTATTTACATTCATTAGTCAGTATAAAATATGTTTACTATGCGGTAGCAAAGTCGTCATCCAGTAAACCGGTTTACTTCTTTTTCGCACACATTACGAAGTGACCAGAATTTTCCACGAACTTGAATCGAACCTGGGCATGACCGAAATGGAAATTGTGCTCTAACGACTGAGCCAACCTGCCGCACATTACACTCAATTTTCAATTATACACTAACTAATGTTTCTTGGTTAGACTTACAATAAGTTGGAACCTATAAGGTATCACATTAGACCTGAAGCTCCAAATAATCATTCCCAATCTGTCATTAAATAACAGACACCACGTTATATGGAGAATTAGTAATTAAATTAACATTTATACACTTAAACGAACATTGGTTGCGCGGGCGATGATAGCAATTCCTTAAATCAAGGTGGTAATCTCGATATATACACCTGACCCATTATGTTCACACATTTGTCAGAATGAATTAGTTATTGTACAGTAAAGAAAAGACAATTCATCCAGTAGACCTCTTTCGTCATATTGGCACCTCATCTTATATTGTCAAGAATTTTCCGCGGACTATGATAGAAACTGGGCAAGTCTACTTTGGAATATGTTTCTCTAACCACTGGATCAGTCACCAGAACACTAAACATAATTATCAGTTATATACTAACTAATATTTCGTGCTCAGCCTTTCCTTTAGTTTGAGCCTATATGAGATTTTTAGACCTGAAGTTCCAATTATCCATTATAAGTGACATTACGTTACATGATAAAATGGTATTGGAATGCACATTCACACAATTAAATGCAGATTAGTTTCGCGGGCGGTTCATAACGTAACAAAATGTATAAGAATAAACTGTAATGTTTTACTAAATGTGCGTAGGTTCGTATCCAGTCTGCGACAAATTTTGGACAATAATTGAATAGTTGGCAATAAGGGCGAAACCGGTCAACTGGCTAAATTATATTTTGTTGTCTTATGTAATGCAGATTATATACTTTCATCAATTACATGAACAAAATCCTGCCATCAGATTTTAAATATTTATAATGTCCATTGCCTTTCAATATTACAATTTCTTCCTAATTATATATATATATATATATATATATATATATATATATATATATATATATATTCATTGTACCCTTATGTGCAAAAACAAAAAGAAATTTTATCAGATATAAGAAAATTTTCTTTCTCATGGTCTTCTCAAATATCTACTCATGAACATATCTTTATATATAAATTGGAAAGCAAAACAAGATAGAAATATTTGAACAAAGAGAGTGTGAAAAATAGAAACCAATCAAATTGCGTGCGTCACATCTAGTTCAAGCTCAATGCTTGTACGTGCTTCTTCTGCTTACATAAATCCGGCTGCAATTTGTTTATCCATAAGGCTTCGTATGTGGCTAGCTCCCTTTTGTTTTTGCATTTAGTAATTACTTTGAATGCTACGTCTGGAGAACATACGTGCGATGTTTCGATGATGTGTTGCGCAATAGCAGACGTGTACTCACCATTTGATTTAAAACAGGCGTTCAAGTTGCAATGTTCTCTCATTCGAGTAATTAACCGTCTGGTCGATCGGCCTACGTAAGTTGAACGACAACTTGCGCATGTATATTAGTAAATAATATTTTATATCGACATTAACGGCTGTTTCTCTTTGACTGCTGGTAAAGGCAAGTGTGTTACCCTAAATAACACTCGTAGTTTGGCTGCATTAAATGTGCGTGTCAATGCTGCTTCAACTTTCTTTTGTGCCATTCGGGAAACTGCATCCCCCTTAAATGGGATGTTTAGGTAGACGGTTTTCTTTTCTGGCCCATAGTACGTCTGTTTCTGGTTAACTCCCCTTTTAATAATTGATTCAATTAATTGTCTGGGATAGACATTAGACATTAAATAGTTAATTGCTTTATTATATTCATTTTCTTTAGAATCTTGACTAACCAACCTGTCAATTCTTGAAAAGCAACCACGAACTGTTGATAATTTATATTGAAATGGCACAAAACTACTGTAATGCAAATACTGTGCAGACCATGTTGGTTTATGGTAAATTGTTCTGTTTAATTTACCATTAATTTCTTTCTTTAACAGTACATCAAGGAAAGGCAGACAGTCATCTTTCTCGTGCTCTGACGTGAAACCGATATTCTTATGTGCTTTGTTGAAACTTTGAAGCAATGTTCGTGATTGCGACCTGTTCTTAAGTACAAGAAATATATCGTCCACGTACCGTATATATTGAGCACATTTACTTATGTCACTCTTTAATGATGTATTTTCTAGGTGCCCTAGACAAATCTCAGCCAACACTGGAGATAAGGGGCTTCCCATTGCGACACCATCAGTCTGTTTGTAGATGTTTCCATTAAAACGAAATCGTACGTCTTTCGTGCATAATAAGATAAGCTTGCGTAGAGTTTGACCTGGCACCGGCGATGGTAATATATCGTGTTCTACCGCTTTGACTATAATGTCAATGGTTTCATCAATTGGAACATTTGTAAACGGAGACGTAACATCAAAAGACACCATAATCTTGTTTTTAACATTTATATCTTGAATTTTGTTTACAAACTCAAACGAATCTGCAACCGAATGATTACCTAGTAGTTTACGTAATGGTTCAAGTAAACGAACTAGCCATTTAGCTAGTGCATGAAACGGAGAATTTACCATTGATAAAATTGGCCTCATAGGACAACCTCTTTTGTGTGTTTTTGGTAATCCGTACATTATTGGTGTAGATGATCCAACTGGCTTGGGCTTCTGTGCAATGGCCTCATCAATAAAACCGGAATGTGTCAAAATCTTAATTTCATTTATTACTTTGCGCTCCACATTGTCTATTTCATCTGATTTAACGTCTAGACGTGTGAATTTTGTATTGTCATTTAACACGTTTTCCATCTTTTGTACGTATTCAGATTTGTCCATTATAACTGCGCTCTTTCCTTTATCAGCGTGTAGTATTTTTATGTCTGCATTTCTGCTGATATTTCTAAGTGCATTTAGATGCTGCTTTGTCAACGCATGATGCTTTGCACAGTTAGACGATTTCAGGTGTGAAGCCTGATCAACTAGTGTAGCCTTGAACCAATTTTTTTTTATAATCAATACTGGTAGGCTCCAAGTCAGCTGTTTGTTCAAATAACAATTCAAATGCTGCCTCAAAATCAACATCGCATTTATTAGAAGGATGTATTCCATAATTTCGTACCATCGGTAGTGCCTCCATTGTTAGCTGATCGATTGGCACTTTTGATAAGTTAAGCACACGCTTATCAAGATCGGTCGGTATTAAATCACACAAAACTCCAGGTTTTACATCTTTTTCCAATTTGTTCAAAATTCTTGCTTTATCTTTCTTCATAACTGTTGGCAAAAACATCAAAAATTTCATTCTTGCAAAAAGACTTAGTTCATCTAATACACAAGATACACACCCAATTCTTGCCTGTAGCACTGCTTCATCTTCCTTCAACTGCTCAATTTTAGAATACGCCAACCTTGTAAGATTTCTTCGGTTGACTCGTAGTTTTGACTTTTCGTAAACTGCGTACCAAATCACCTGGGAACCGTAATTGTTTAATACACTGATAATAATGTTTTAACCACAATTGCGTTCTTTGCGCTCTACACTTTAACGTCACTAGTTCATCTAGTTTTCTGAAAGATTCTTTTGAAATGCGAGCTTTAATAAAATTCATTGTACCCTTCCTTTGTGCAAAAACAAAAAGAAATTTTATCAGATATAAGAAAATTTTCTTTCTCATGGTCTTCTCAAATATCTACTCATGAACATATCTCTATATAGAAATGGGAAAGTAATTACTAAATGTAAAAACAAAAGAGAGCTAGCCACATACGAAGCCGTATGGATAAACAAATTGCAGCCGAATTTATGTAAGCAGAAGAAGCACGTACAAGCATTGAGCTTGAATTGGATGTGACGCACGCAATTTGATTATTTATATTACACTTTGTTCTCATATTTCTATCTTGTTTTTCCAATTTCTATATAAATATGTTCATGAGTAGATATTTGAGAAGACCACGAGAAAGAAAATTTCTTTATATCTGATAAAATTTTTGTTTTTTGCACAAAGGAAGGGTACAAATGAATTTAATTAAAGCTCGCATTTCAAAAGAATATATATATATATATATATATATATATATATATATATAATGTAGTACCATTTTGAATCACACTAATTCCAATCAGTTTAACGTTATTATTGTACATACTTTTGAGGATTTCTGATGTTTTATTTTTAAATTCCGACAAAAAACCTACGAAATATACTGGTTAATACAAGCAAATGGCTTAGTTAGCCTGTTATTCGTTTATGAGAATCCAACATTTTACCTTCTGAGATAATTTCACGTATTAGCTCACACTCATTAACAAAACATGTCTCAATTTTTACATTATGTCGTAACGTATAACGTAAAATAACCTTTATTTTCCAGAACCATAAACGAACCAGAATACGTCAATTGACATAATGCGTAAATTTTTCCACACTTTGCGGTTTGAAAAGCTTAAAAATCAGTTCCATGAATCAAAACCAAATACTTTCTTTTTCAAATCTTGCGAATGGCATTTGTACTTATATCCAATGAGCCCCATGAAAGTCGAAACTGTCTCACGCATGAAGCGAAAGATGAAATCGTACCTCACTTTCAGCTGAAACCATTTTAACAAAATTTGATACGTACTATCTAATTTTCAATATAAATCGATCAAAGGATTAGATTACAATGATCCGCCTAACTGGCGAAAATAATTTAAAGACTTAATTAAGAACGGTTTTAGATACAAAATGCCGCCGTCACACTGACGATATGCATATTATTATTATTATTATTATTATTATTATTATTATTATTATTATTATTATTATTATTATTATTATTATTATTATTATTATTATTATTATTATTATTATTATTATTATTACATATTATTATTATTACATACACATACATATACATATTATTATTATTATTATTATTATTATTACATATCTTTCAGAAGTTCAATTTATATTGACAAAATATGCCCAGGTTAATTTTTTAAATGATACATATTCCCCATTTAGCTACAATAAATGTAAATTATATTTTCACTGTTTTTTGCCAAAGTCAAACTATCAAATTACATTTCTTGATAATTTTTGCATTTGATAAGCAGGTTCCTCAAACCAAATTATTGCAATATACATAATAAAACAATATGAAAACTGTTTTTGGTGAGGTTTCGCAACTTTCTATTTAAACCAATATATTTAAAACGCTGATTTCCTATTTATCTACAGGTACCACTCTAAATTTGGATTTATTTATTACACGTTAGCTGCAAATAAGCATTTCGATCACAAATCGTCCTCAAATATCTATAGTCCTCAATCAAGGTTAATATTTTTATTTTAACACCAGTCCAATTATAAAAATACATTTGTTAGTATAAACTAAGAATTGTGTAGTGTAGGAAAACTTAATTCATCCAATAGACCGGTTTCGTTGTTAAAAACTCATCATGTCCCCTCCAGAATTTTCTACGAACATTGCTCGAAAATGGACACGTCTGCTTCGCAATCTGGTGCTCTAATCATTGAAACACCTTGCTGCACTCTACACACAATTTGCAGTTGTAAACTAATTAATGATCTTCAGTTAGCCTTTCAATTAGGTGGTATCCTGTTAGACCCAAAGTACCAGTTAATCATCCGAACTCTGTCGTTATAAAAAAGACACCACGCATCCTGAAGAACATATTATTTGACCTGAAAAACTTGAAACTTCCTTTATTTTCTAATACAACGTAGTGAAATAAATGTTCGTTATCGAAACATATAGTAATGAAAAATGTTCAATTTGCAATATTATATGAAAATATGCAAATTATTTTGCGCAAGGCTATAATTACAAAACAATAAACTTTGGGATTAAATTAAGAAAGATTCTTTTAATTATCATTTTTGGCTTTTAATGTACATTTCCGTACAAGAATACGTTAATTAATCTTTTGACTTTAAATGTATTATACGCAAAATATACGAAAAACGACTCGCAAGATTTAAAATCTGTCATAGCCAACAATGCCTTCAGAACATTGAATATTGCAGGTAGAAAAAATTAAGAGGTGCACATTGATTCTAAATATAAAATTTATATCAATTGTAAAACACAGAATAAAAGTTAGCAAATCGCTTTCCGAATATTTAAAATAATATTAAAGCTGTAATTAGATTTTCCTAGCAATTTCGAATGAAACTCCTGAGCGGTTCTGGTATTATAATAGTTTTTTAAGTAGATACGCTAAAGCTCAATATAGATTAATTAATGCAACGGAAATAACGGCGGTATATCAAAATTTTAAACCATATTTCATGTTGTCTTACAACAGAAAAAGCCATTATCTCAAAGGTGTTGGATTATTAGTTGTTCAGCAGATGTAATTAAAATGATTGAAACTTATGTTTCAACACTTAAAAAAATAAATCCTAGATATAGTGCACATAGAAGTTGCAAGCTATAAAGTCAAACAAAACATTATAATTGTCTTAATGGACTGGTTTATGTAGAAAAAAACAAAGAACAATTTTTAACTTAATGTAAAATTAGCGCAATCTAGGATATATCAAACCTAGAAATTTCCTAAAGTTTTCGCCAAATAAAGAGGGAAGTTACACAAAATGACAAGGCTTTCAACCTCCCGAAACCTGGCTAAATAGACATTAAAAAAGCCTGAACTCTATGTGCCTATGCAGATCAGCTTAAATGTCAAATTTAAAAATACTTTATTATTCGCCTAAATATAACATTGTTAGCTTTCCAAAACAACTCAAAAATAAATGCATCTGAAGTCAACAAAATAAAACAAAATCGTCTAAAGTTTATATATAAAGTTAAATAATAATTCATGCTTTCCAGATAATTTACACATTTTTATAATCATTGTGGTCAATGGATCATATATATATATATATATATATATATATATATATATACATATAAACACGTGTGTTTTCCTAATTTGAGAATACTGTTAAATTAAAAGGAATGGACATTATAAAGATATATATATATATATATATATATATATATAAATCAGATTGGTACATCTCAAAAGAAAAAACATGATCAGTACACAATGAATCCTGGAACATACTTTAGATACTGGTAGAAATAATATTTACTAATCAATTTTATTCCATGGATTTTGGTTCTGTCCTTCATATATATATATATATGCGTGTACAGAAAGCTGTGTAATGACAAAAACATTCTTGTGGCAATGTATGAGTTACATGGCTGCAGTCTAAATACTCCAGGATTAAAATCCCAGCGGTGATAGCTGAATATATAAAAAACTATCTAGGAGTTGGATTACAGTCGTTATGCTTCACCATTTAAAATGTATTGTGACTCAGTTAACTTATCTACCCTGCTGTAATACATAAATAAAAACACATACACATACACAAACACACACACACACACACACATATATATATATATAAGCGCATGTGTGATTGTGTGTGTAGAACTTATAATGGTTAACACACCTATTATGAGTTTGAAGAATTTGGCATTATGTCAATCTCGTGGACGATAGAATCAGAATTTTGACACAACAAGATTTGACGATAATAACAATTTGACTTAATTGCTTCTTGCATTGTTCTAATCTTCTATTTAGTATTTTCGTAGTGGAAATTATACAATCCAAATTTAGCTAGGCATCCGTGAAATTGAAATTATTGCATTCTAAATTGTGTCTTAATTTACCAATATCATTATTAAGAAATTTTATTATATACTTTAACACATGTCGTTACCTTTTGGGAACGGGAACGTTTTGCACTACCAACGGAATTTAATCAACCGTTCCTTTCCGTTCTGGTTAAATGCAATTGTGGATTTAAATTTAATATATTTCGAGTATAAAATATAAAAAAATTAGTAATGTAAGTCAGAGCAATATTTCAATGTGTTATATACACTGAGCGCGATATCAAGTGAGCTTTTTTTTGTAAACCATCCTAAGATTAGAATCGCGTTTGCAAAGACTGTACAGTTTCATGAGATTACTGCGCTAAACCTCAGCAGGTCTCAAAAAGCAATATTCACTGAGAGTGATTTCAAAATGTTCCATTTGAATAAAATTATACACTAAAATCTTAATAGCATTTTAACCAAGTTTCTATAAAGAAGATATATTTACATAGCTTGAGCAAGCAATAAATGCACAATATTTTCATTTTTAGTGAATAAAAAGAGACATTATTTACATTTCAGAATACCGCTAGGAGAGATTTTTAAAAAAACCATGTTCAGCGCTTGAACCGCTCTCAATCGGGGCATATCAACAGAATAGTATCCAAATAAAACTCTGGCTGTTATACGATCAATAAGGGTAGCATATCTTAAGAATTGTTTCCTTCAAGAACAATAATTTAATTAAATCAGTCACTTTTCTATTAACTTATCCATGATTTTCTTCCGCTGTTTTCTTGATTTGCACTCATTGCAACGTAATGATCTAACTGATCTTTAATTCCAAATGCGCGCCATGTATTTCTTCGTGAGGGATGGGTGCTTATTAATCCCTTCACTACGAAATCATTTATACCATTGTTACTAACCACTGAATATGATAGTCGATCTAATCTTGGTGATATGACGTTTCAGTACTACATTTTCAGTACTTCTTCAGAAATCTAATAGCACTTAAAACACAGATCACAGAACTAGATTTAAATTGATATTCACACTACGCAAACAATAGCAACATCTTTAATATAAATATGGAAACTATAAAACTTCTAGCTGTTTTGCAACTACGCTTGAACTTAATGCAAGTATCATCAACCATGCGAAACAGATTTACTGCCCAAAAGAACCCGCGAAACTGCATAAACACAAGACTCTCCTGCGAGCTAAGTTCAATGTGAAGATGTGTGAACACTCACTTTGAGCTACCAGAAGCGCCAATTAAAAGCTGAACTAAATCGATGAGTTATGTTCTTTGAGGTAAGGTGTGATATTTTCCATTCACACAAACTATCATTTCTTAGAAAAGATTAAATGTGGTGGATTTATGGTCGCATGATATGTTATTATGCAACACATAAAATTTCAAAATAGTGCGAAAATCATGCAAAGCTTGAAATTTATTAAAGGAAAATTTCATGAAGCTTTACTAATTTTTAATTGATTTTATATCATGATTTCAAAAAAAGAATAGATTTTCTTTAAATCTTTGTAAACAATCACGTACTATTTTAACAGTAAACATTAAAAAATTGATTCTATCTAGTTGGTATATATATATATATATATATATATATATATATATATATATATATATATAAATGTAGAATAATTTATTTGATTCAAACCACACATGTTCCATCAAATAATAATATTGGAAAATGTACAATATAAAAAAGATATCACATCACATAAATATATGCAATTAGTCTCATATAGATAAGTAAATCTCACTAGTTGTACTGTACAATATATCAACTTCAAAAAGTTCGACTGTAAAGCGTAATAGATTCACCATCGAAATAGGAAAAATTAAGGTATAATTCGAATGTAACATTATGCAAAAAATGAGAACCATGATTGATTGATTGTATGAATTGTTGACTAACATGATGATATAATGCATAATATAAGGAGCTCTTCATTGCCACACCATCAGTCTGTTCGTAGATGCTTCCATTAAAACGAAACCGTACGTCTTTCGTGCATAATAAGATAATCTTGCGTAAAGTGTGACCTGGCACCTGCGATGGTAATATGTCGTGTTCTACCGATTTGACTATAATCTCAATGATTTCATCAATCATTTGTAAACAAAGACATAACGACAGATAAAGCACGAATTTTGAATAAATTGGAAAAAAAATTAAACCTCGAATTTTGTGTTATTTAAAACCGACCGATTTTTATAAGCGTGTGCTGAACTTATCAAATTGCCAATCGATCAGCTAACAAAGGTGGCACTATCGATGGGTCGAAATTATGGAATACATCCTTCTAATAAATGCGATATTGCTTTTTAGGCAACACTTGAATTGCGATTTGAACAAACAGCTGACTTGGAACCTATCAGTATTGATTATAAAAATTGGTTCAAGGCTACATTAGAACAACGTGCATTGTTAAAAATAAGATTGTGGTAACTTTTGATGTTACGTCTTTGTTTACAAATATTCCAATTGATGAAAACATTGAAATTATTGTCAAAGCGGTAGAAAACGACATTTTACCATCGCCGGTGCAAGGTCACACTTTACGCAAGCTTACCTTAATATGCATGAAAGACATATGGTTTCGTTTGAATGGAAGCATCTACAAACAGACTGATGGTGTGGCAATGGGGAGCCCCTTACCTCCAGTGTTGGCTGCGATTTTACTATCGCATCTAGAGAACAGCATTGAAGAGTGACATAATTAAATGTGCTCAATATATACGAAAATTGGATGATATATTTCTTGTCCTTAAGATCAGGTCGCAATCACGAACATCGTTTCAAAGTTTCAACAAAGCACATGAGAATATCGGCTTCACGACAGAGCACGAGAAAGATGATCGTCTGCCTTTCCTAGATGTACTATAGAAGAAAGAAACTAATGGTAAATTAAACAGAACAATTTACCATAAACCAACATGATCTGCACAGTATTTGCATTACAGCAGTTTTGTGCCATTTCAATATAAATTATCAACAGTTCGTGGTTGCTTTTCGAGAATTGACAGGTTGGTTAGTCAAGATTCTAAAGAAAATGAATATAATAAAGCAACTAACGATTTAATGTCTAATGGCTATCCCAGACAATTAATTGAATCAATTATTAAAGGGGAGTTAACCAGAAACAGACGTACTATGGGCCAGAGAAGAAAACCGTCTACCTAAACATCCCATTTAAGGGGGATGCAGTTTCCCGAATGGCACAAAAGAAAGTTGAAGCAGCATTGACGCACATTTAATGCAGCCAAACTACGAGTGTTATTTAGGGTAACACACTTGCTTTTACCAGCAATCAAAGAGAAACAGCCGTTAATGTCGATATCAAATATTATTTACCAATATAAATGCGCAAGTTGTCGATCAACTTACGTAGGCCGATCGACCAGACGGTTAATTACTCGAATGAGAGAACATTGCAACTTGAACGCCTGTTTTAAATCAAATGGTGAATACATGTCTGCTATTGCGCAACACATCATTGAAACATCGCACTTATGTTCTCCAGACGTATCATTCAAAGTAATTACTAAATGCAAAAACAAAAGGGAGCTAGCCACATACGAAGCCTTATGGATAAACAAATTGCAGCCGGATTTATGTAAGCAGAAGAAACACGTACAAGCATTGAGCTTGAACTGGATGTGACGCACGCAATTTGATTGGTTTCCGTTTTCACACTCTCTTTATGTTCACATATTTCTATCTTGTTTTGCTTTCCAATTTATATATAAATATATGTTCATTAGTATATACTCAGGAGAAAGGAATGCTTCTTGTAACTATATAAAATTTATTTATGTTTCTAAACATATGAAGAGATGATATGAATTTTGTAAAGCTGCCATTTCACACCAATATATATATATATATATATATATCTATGATTATGTGGGAAGCAAACAAATCTGACGCGTTTTGAGCTAATTAGTGTTTATTCGTATGTGTCTGTGTGTGTGCCTGTTGGCATGTAAAAGTCTTTCTCTTTGTATTGCAAAGTGATATCTTGGATATGGTTATTCTTTTATTTATGACTGTTATCTTAGTGAATGTTTTTGCCCCGAGTGCGGTATTTCGTTCAGCCTTATTCCACAATTTTGTTTTCTCCATTTGGTAACAGCGCAGGTGCGAATTGCAGTGTTAAATTATTATATTTTTCGAAAGTTCTGTCTCCGTATGTTCAGCTGTTTTTCTCCCCTTCAGTTTGTTGCCACCCCATTCGAATATTCGTTGAGTCTGGTCGAGGTAGTGTTTGGTATTGCTTGGATGCTAGTAAATTGGTGTTGTATGTTGTGATTTGTGGTCAATGGATTAGATCATTATATTGATGTAACTTTTGAATATTTAGGCCAGTATAATTATTTTTCTGATTTTGCATTATTTAGAGTTGAGAAATTGGTCAAATTGACTGGATGCATTGTTTCCAATATATGATTGGAAATAGTTGATTTTCCTGACGGTGCGAAGCCTTTTTCAATCAATTTCTGCGGAAGATGTTGCTGGATTCTATTGATTAATTACTTCTTCGTACGTCCAACATGAGAATAGTTTAGACAGAATTGACAAAATTAACTTTGGCATCCAACCTCATGATTCTCTATGTGCTAAATGAGATATTAACTTTAACACTGGGGAAATTCGCCTAAATTATTCTAATTAGCCAACATGCAATTATTGAGGTCGGTAAGTCGCCTCTAAATAATAAGCTTAGGAAAACCTGATTGACGGTATTGTCTCTAGTGCGAATCTGCCCCGGTCTGATTTTGACATCACTGAACCGGTCTGGGTAGTTGTTCATTAGCAAATTTTCCTCCGGTAGCCCCGCTCTTCCTTGATCTTGTCTTTAGTGCAGATCTTCCTGATTTTGTTTGCTAGGTTGCTAACTAAGTTTCTTTGGTGGGATTTTGGCACGCTGCTGTTGCAATGAATGTATTGCTGGTAAAAGGGGATAATGGTCATTTATTTCGAGAAAACTAAACTTTGCTTTACAATCTTTCATTTATATACATACTGCGTTTTCATTTGTGTGGCAACAAATTTGACTCAGATTTATTTCTATATATCGTGTGGGCTGATTAGTAAGTGTGTATGCGTGTATGCCTGTTTGCATGTAAAGGTCTTCCTCTCTGTATCGCAAAGTCATGTCTAGGATCTGGTCATTCTTTTATTGCTGAATTAAGTGTTATGCAACTGTTCGCTTTGTTGTTTTACCGAGTGTAGACATTCTTTTCCACTTGTTCCGCAATTTTGTTTTATCCACTTGGTAACAGTGTGTGTTACCTTAATCAACACTTATAGGTTAGCTGCGCTAAATTATCGTGGCAATGCCGCTTCAACTTTCTTCTGGGCTGTGCCAGAAAAAGCCTCCCTTTAAATGATATATTTATCTGAATTTCTTTCTTTTCTGGTCATTAATACACCTCTTTGTTTTGAGTAATTTAGGACAGCAATTAGGCGTTAGATAGTATGTTGATTTAGTAATTTTGTCACCTTTTGAAACGTTACTGACAAATCTGTAGAATCTTATTTGACAAATTCAAACTATTGAAACATTTGCAAGTATGTATTAGGTGGTGCGGACTTAGTAACAAATTAGTTCAATTGTAAGCAGAAGGATAAACCAAAGGCAGCATGAACAGAAAGTATAATCTCACGCACATTCGTTTCGCGCTTACTGGCGACTCATCAGTAGGAGCCGGTATTACGCCCTTTAGCCACTATATATTTGGTGAGGAATGTGGGATAATAGGACGGTACAATCTCCTAGACGAATGTGTAAGCCTGCAGTAGTGAAGTTGACATCATTATAGTCTACGACAATGCGACTTTACTAACGCTAACTACAACTATAATATATATATATATATCTATATATATATATATATATATATATATATATATATATATCTATATACGGAGTCTGTAAATGGATACTAACACTATGGCTATTGTGTTAGTAACCGATACCAACATTAATGTACCGAAAAGGTACATGGTACTAACACTATGTTTTCCATATCAGTACATGGTACAAAACATGATGGATATCAATCTATGCTATAGTTCACCGACATTGAGAATTACAACTATTTCTGAACACCTGTTACTGATATTGAAAACGCATGATAAAGCTATAATCCAAATATTACAAGGACCAGTTTGGAATATTGATAATTGTTCATTTAATTTTCCATTATCATTTGTGGCTGTAATTTCATGAAAGGTAGAAAATATATATATATTTTTAAAAAATAATATATATATATAACTCTTTAATTATGAGTTCCAGTGATGGCGCTAAAAATCTACTTATTGCCACACAATTGGTATGTCTATGGATAATTCCATTATAATGAAACTGTACATCTTTCATCCATACCAAAATAAGCTTGTGTAAATTATGAACTGGATCCAAAATACAGTCTAACTATTTTTCCAATGAAAAAACATTATAAACCGCATTCTTGCAAAAATACTTATCTTATTCAATATACAAAGTACACACAATATTAACACGGATCACTGCTTCATCTTCTTTTAACTGTTCATTTCAGCGATCCAAGCATTGGGTAAATCCAAGGCGTAATCTAATAGGAAAATATTAAATTACGGATTCTTATGAATTTGTTTACAGAATTCAAGTTTTAAATGTTAGAAACACGATAATGTTGCCCTTTCATGTTACGTAGTTTTGCCATGTTGTTTGACGACTGGTTAACTTAAATGGGATTGGTGTTTATTTCAAGCTCGAAAACTTGATTTAAAGAATAGGTACCACCTCCCACATAAGCAATATTTGTTTAATGTTTTCTTTGTTTGCAAATATTCTCACTGAAAAAAACCAATCCTATTATAATCCAAAATGTACACCAAATCATATAACGATCTTCAGTACCAGGTCATACTCTATGCAAGGTAAACTTACTATGCTCGAAAGATGTACAGTATCGTTTTAACGGAAGCATCAATAAACATATTGATGGCGCGGCATTAGTGTGTTTCCTATCTCCAGTGTTGGCTGAGACTTTCCTAGACCATCTTGAGAACACAACATCAAACAGTGCTACGTGTAATAGTGCATAAAACTTACGGCAGGCTGATGGTATTTTTCTTGTTATTAAAAACACATCACAATCACGGACACAGATTTAAAGCTTCAATGAAGCGCATGAAACTATCAGTTTCACGTGAGATCATTATAAATTTGAGTGTCTGCCTTTCTTAGGTGTACTACCAAAGGATAACACTAATAGCCATTTAAATAGAAAAAAACAACTTAAAACAAACTGATCTGCTCTTTATTTGTATTATATCAGTTTCGTGCATTTTTGTTATAAACTATCAACAATTCGCGGATATTTTTCAAGAACTGATAGATTGGACAGTCCAGCCTCAAAACGTGATGACTATACTGAAGCAAAAGACTATCTAATGTATGGTGGATTTCCTAGAACATTAATTAAGTCAATTCCTAAAAATGGAAACAAACAATAGACATATTTAGGACGACAAAAGAAGGAATTTGATCTAAACATCTCATTTAACGCGTAGGCTGTTCGCACAATGAACAATAGAACGACGAATCTGCATTAACACGCATATTTCTTGCAGCCGAACTATGAGTGTCATTTCGGGTAACGCATTCATTTTTACCAGAATTTATCTAAAAACAACCACTAATGTTGGCCTTACTTATTTTTTCTTATTATAAATGCGCACATTATCGTTCAACTTACGTAGACCAATCGATTACATGTCTGCAATTGCGCATCATATCGTTGAAACGTGGCACATATATTTTCTAGTCGTAGAATTAAATAAAATTGATGAATTTTAATATAAAAAATGAGTAAGCTACATAAGAAGCTCCATGGATAATCAAATTGTAGACATATTTATGCAAGCAAGAAAAGCATGTTCATACATTGAGCTTGAACTTGAACTTATGTTAGCAATTGATTGTTTCATGCCTTATTCAACGAAAACTTCACGTTTAATTTCAGTATATATATTTAATTTTAAGATACTTGAGAAGAATATGGGATATGAAGGGTCCTGTATCTGATAAGATTTTTTTTAAAATTTTTGAACATGGAAAGAGTCAAATATATTAAGGCTTGCATATAAAATTATATCAGTATAAGTATGGTACCATTGTCAATTCACTTAAATGAACGTTCATTATTAAATTGTTCAAACTTGATTCTCCGGATATGCGTCTGCTAACATACAAGAAAATCTTGTTGAACATGCATTAGAGTTATGTATAAACACGTGGTGTGGCAGCCGCTTGTTGGAAGTTATTATCGAAAATTTACCCAAAATTATCATTAGAATGATCTCGGTAAACTAGTAACGATTCATCGGATATGAATGCGATTAAGGACGATTGAAAAAACAATGCCAAATAACACAACAAAGCACAGTTTATTATTCAGAAAGTTAAAAATATGCAATTATGATTTTCGTAAAGAGAAAGCCTATTTCGATTATATATATATATATATATATATATATATATATATATATATATATATAATGTTTGTGTGAATGTTTGCAATTGCATCAGGACCCATGTAATTTGCACATCTTATAGACTCTTTTAGAAACACTTTGATTACTAAATGCACAGAATTATATTTTTTTAGTTTGAAAGTCAAGTATATTGTTGCTGGTAATGCTCAGTTAGAAATAACAGTCTTTTTTGTTAATTATGCAATTATTCTAGAACTGTCTTTTCGTTTGTGAAAATTAATAATTTTTTTCTTTTGAAAAATTGTTCATAGGTTTCAGGCTGATTGATTTTTATCGGAATGCAATTCGTGGAGTTAAATTTATTTATTTAATTTGATTTTATTCTTCACAGAATTTGTGCAATTGAATGATAATATTTCAATACGGCCATTGCCTTGACATATTACGATAATTTAACCGTGAAATTAAGAGGAAATATGGCGTCTACCACAGAGCAGTATGTCTATATATATATATATATATATATATATATATATATATATATATATATATATATATATATATATAGATATATTATATATATATATATATATATATATTGCTAATGATTCTATATTTTGTGGTGTTTTAATATAGGTGGTCACTCACATTTATAGTGAGTTCTAAAACGTAACTATCAGCGCCTTCACTTTTTTGTAATTTTTTTCCAATTGTAACGGAAATTGTTGTAAAATTTTTCTGGTAACTTAAACTCTGATACGCATAATCCAAATTTTGCGTGTTGAAATGTTGTGTTGCAAGAAAACCTTGAATTTGCAAAATAATTATTTCTAACATTGTCTCTACGGGAAGGTTTTTTTGTTGGGTTACATTTATTTATACATTTTAATTATAAATTTCATTTATTTTGCTTTGATGCTTCATAAAACAGAAATATTCAAATTTTTGTATTTGATTATGTTAATTTATTACGTTTTTAATGAGTCGCCAGTAAGCACGAAACCAATGTGCATGAGATTATACTTTCCGTTCATGCTGCCTTTGGTTTATCCTTCTGGTCACAACTGAACTAATTTGTTACTAGGTTCGCCAAACCTAATACATACTTGCATATATATTAGTTCTTCGCAACAAACAGTATTTAACTGTAATATAGGTTTTTAATTTTTTTTAATTTTAATATGACTAACTCGAAGAATTTAATTTTGTTTAATTAGTCTGCTTGTGGCTGCGTGATTCGTTATTTTGTAAAATAAGTTTGGCTGCATAAAATTATGTGTATAAGATAATCTCTCACCATTGTTACAATGTGCAAATCTTATTCGTGTTAATAAACATTGCTTTAGTGAGAATAAATAGGAAAACGTCAGAACACTGTTGTAAAGTTCAGTATTTGAAGTAAATATTGTTTAATTAAAAGGAATTTCAGTTTTTAAATTATTTAAAAATAAATAATTAAGGTGTAAATAAATGTAATTGTATTTATTTCTTAATAGTTCAATACATTATGTAAATTGCTTCACTTACTTCTGCTTAATTTAGAATCTTCGTTCGGTGGAACAGTGTTACAATTCTTTATAAATCTACTTACATTGAAAGAAAATATTTTTATTCATGCTTACATTATTTATGTTAAGGGAAATACAAAATGGAACGGAAATTACCAGTCAGTTGTTTTATTAAGCATTGCTTTATTTAATATTTTTCGGTATATTTGTTAATAAGATTATTCTTGGAAGTTTCCTTTGAGAGAATTGTTTCACAGTTAAAATTATTGTCGTATAACATTTTAAATATCTCTACTTTGTTTAGTCTCAGTTGGTGTTGATATTGTCTTTTATTTCTCGATATTGTACTTTGCTTAACCAAGACTGGACGGGTATTTGATGTTAGAAGCGACGAGGTGTAAAATTGACTGGGGAAGTTCAAAACAATTCTGCCTTCACATTTAGAAATATGAATGCACAAAAGGGCAAAATTCATTATTTAAACACTTAAAATATTCTTACTACAACCATGGTCAGATAGATTACTCAGTATGAATATGTGTAAATTATTGGTGATCTGAAGCGCACATTTGACAATCGGTAAGAAAACTATTTTTTTCATCTGCGAATGATTTTATTTACCGAAAAGGAAGGTCGAAATGCGTTATTACTTCGTACTGACGCAAGTTTTGCATTACTGCCCAACTGGTCCAATAAAATGTTATTGACGTTTATCACAAGTGTGCAAACACCATTACTGCATAATTATCACCACACGCGAAATAACCATTTTTAATTGTGTAATTTACATGCAGGTGATGGAATCTCTGAAAGATGTACGCTCATAACTGAACAGAAATTATATAGTCGACGTCTGCAATCAAGTACAATTATTGGGAGACTACTAGAGATAAAAGCGGAAGGTTTAAATCCGTTTAAACTTAGCATGGATGGCAATTATAGTCGGTATTCTTTCTTGGTCAATTCCTGACCACATGCTGTGGGGACGCGCTAGTACCTTCGAGTTTGTGCAGTTTGTCCATGATGAGTGACTGGATTAAGAAATTAAGAATGATGTTTATCTCAAGTGCACTAACATATATTTAAAATCAATCGCTGAATATTCAAGTACATAAATGTATATTTATGACAATATAATTCATTTATTCTGATGCAAATCAATAGATGAATTCTTCGAAAAGCACAATTGATAAATTGGAAGGAATTTCATGGTAAAAATAAGCAAATTCATTACAAATTTTTCAATAGCACAAACAAATGTTTCTCTATCATAATTCTCATGGGACATATTTGATGGAATGAGCGAGTTTTGCTTGTTTTTAAGACTGTTGTTTATAACTTCATACAGTTCTCGCTTCGGTAATGTAAAGAAATTTGCTTGTTCGATTTTGAATGTTTGTATTTTCAGAGTTGGAATCAGGTTGATATATTCATAAATTTTTCGAACTTTAGTTACGGCATTTACGAAAGTATGCTTAAATTAGTTTTGGTTATTTTTCGAAGTGTTTCTTTTAACATTACATTATTGTCCTGTTAATGGCTGTTGTGTCAAATGGTATTGCACGTTAGTGTTGTTAATAATGTTAACCGTTCGATGTACGCCTTTCGTCAATGTTTTCTAAGATGTTTGAACATCTAACGGCGTCTATTTAACGTATAAATGGGGTTGGTGAAATATTTAAATATAGTATCTTATTTAGTAGATTCGTGACCATATGATGGCTAAGCTAATAAAGACATTGTAAGTTTAGTTAATTTAGTAAAAAATAAAGTTATTTCTCACAAAATTAACTAAACTTAATAAAAGGTGTGCACCCAAAATCTGCGAAGGACACATTAAGTGACCAGGTGAAACTACTATATATATATATATATATATATATATTATATATATATATATATATATATATATATATATATATATATATATATATATATATATATATATATATATTTCTAATTAGGAAGAAAAACATTAATAACAAAGTGGATAATGGCCATTTATTCCGTGAAGACTAATCATCGCTATACAATCATTCATTTATATACATTCTGGGTTTTCAATTGATTATGCTAGTGGTAACAAACCCAGAGTGTATATAAGTGTATGATTGTATAGCGATGTATAAACGTCTCATTATTATGAAACTGTGAATTCAGTCCAACAGTTAATTCAAGGATATTCTCAATTCAACAATTCAATAAATGATCACAGATAATCGAAGCCATTTTGTATGAGACAAGAATCACACAACGTTAACATCATTATTACCACTGTTATGATGTTTTTCTCGTCTGGCTACGAATTATACACAACAGCTAAAGTTATCAAGTCTCGTGCCTAGCCGGCCACCCTACAGCATCTACAAACATTCGATCGGATTAGCACCAAACTTAGCTAAACACAACTGCATGAGTAACAATAACAGATATTGCACAACATGGTGATCGATCGATTCTGTAATAAACATACCATGGGCAATTACCAAGATAACAAAATAAAAGTCAATGAAAATGCGATTCAGAAGACACGAAGCGGTGGAAATACAGGCAATGGTGAAAAAGCGAAAGCCTGGTCAAAACTCAATCCTTCAATAAAACAATAACCAGTTATCAAGCATTACTTGGCAATACACTAATAACGACCATACAGGCACACAGCCACAAGCACTCACAAATCAGCAATTAATTAACTGACAACAATCGAACTGAAAACTGAACTTATTTTCAGTCACGTAATTATACAAAGTCCACGAATGCATAACTAAAGAATTATAATGTGTAGTTACATAATTCTCGAATTAAATCGATCATTTTCATCAATAACAGTACACTCAATCATGAAATGTGATTGATTTTTCTTAAAAAGTTATAGTGTTGCATATATTTTCGTATTTAAATTAAATTCAATATATATATATTAGTCGTTTAGGCAAATAGTTCCTGTCACCCTAACGAGTAGGCTTCAATATTTGATAATTTTGGAATGTAAGCTAAAAATTTAGGATAAACGTACCGTTCTGCCCAATAATTTAGAATTAAATGCAATCAACATTTCAAATAAGTACAAACCTATTCAAATTAAATACAAGGTTGCTAACATGCGGGTTAGGCGGTTTGCCTTTTGAACTTTCGTCGTAAATGGTCAAAAGAAATTATTCGTATAAAAATTTCAAAGCCTCAAAATTTAATTTATTTGTTTTAAAATAAACGTTTTCGAAATCAATTATTAGGACATGATAATAAGGCAAGTGACGGCGAGGGATAATAATGACAAAAATATAAATGAACATGTTTACGAGTATTTTTTGAATTGTTGCGTAGTGCGATTGTTACCATAAGAGATTCCGCTAGTCACTTTTTTGTTTGTCGTTTTACAATACCAGTTTCGCAAACATCCGATTGATCCTCATTTCCAAGTGCGTATCGTGTTTATCTTCGTTGTGGCTGGGTGCTGATTCGTCCCTTTCCTCTGAAGGCTTCAACATCGCCCGTACTACCACTGCAAATGAGGTATGATCTAAACTCCATTGATTGGCTACGTTTCGAATTGTCATTCCTTATTCCATCATCGGGCTTCCAAACACAAATACAGTCAAAATGCTCACAATAGTAGGTTAACGCAGATCTATGGGTAGAGCTCGCATTTACACATGTATGATTACCATCCGCATTGATAGTTTTCACATTTCAAAATTAAGCTGCGTTTAATGGTTAAAAAGTCTAGGTTTCAGCCTAGTCGCCATTCGTCTATTGAACTCATTTCCTCTTTCTCTCACTTAACGAATCTCTCCGTTCAATCTATATCTCATATATAGCGTATATATATATATATATATATATATATATATATATATATATATATATATATATATATATATATATATATATATGCAGCTATAAAACGAATCATATCTGAAAGTTGTACCACTATCAGTGTTGTAATGGTTTTTAAAGAATACGGACGCCTGGTTGAAAAAAATAAGAATTCAAACCATACATAATATCGCCAATACTGCCCAGTTAATTAACGTCTTATGACAAAACAATAAAAATTATTATCAAACAAAATCAATGATTGTCCTAAATGTTCGAAAACCACAAAATTGTCGCTGCATAGTTTATCTCTTAACTGTAAAACGATTCATGTGTGTCTTATGTAAGTAAGTAGATCAGAGCTAAATTCATTAATCGAAGTTTACAAAAATCAAAGTAAGGGTGTGTAGAAAAATTCCTATTAAAACAAGAAATTTAAAAAAAATATTTGAATGAATAACTTAAAGTGAACATTTGGATTGTCCTAACAAAATGGACACTATTAGTCTTATTGTCGCACCATAAACATAGTTAAATGGAATTTAAAGATGTAAAAGTAATAGTAATAATATGTGTGTGTATTTAGGTATATATATATATATATATATATATATATATATATATATATATATGTATATATATATATGTATTCATGTATTCATATATTTTTTCAAATCACGTTTGCGAGTCAATGATAAACAACAATCGGATAGTAGTGTTTTAATAGTCGTCGAACAATGGGATTGGTGTTTACTAGAAGCTCGCATAAACTTGATTTTAAGAAGTGTTACTACCATCCGCGCAAGCAATTAATTTAAAGTTGTATGCTATATATATATCTATATATATATATCTATCTATATATATATATATTATATATATTGTATTAATATATTATATATCTTTCAGCATATCATTGCAGAACATTGAATCTATTTACATATTTATTTATTAACAAAATTTAGCTTGTGGTACAAAATAATTTAAAGGATCAAC
>JAQBSW010008170.1:0-35880 GCA_029291075.1 Eudiplozoon nipponicum | reverse complement strand
GAACTCATCAAGTACATATGTAAGTAATTAATGGGTCAGGTGTTTATATCAAGACGCAACCTTGATTATAATAATTGTTGTCACCGCCCGCGCAACCAATGTTCGTTTAATTATATAAATGTTCATTTAAATACCACTTCCGCATGTAATGTGATGTCTGTTCAGTAATGACAGATTGGGAATGGTTAGTTGGAACTTTGGGTCTAAATGGATGTCATATGAGCTCCACTTAAAGGAAAAATTCCCTAACCAAGTTATAATAGTTAGTATATAACTGAAAATTGTGTGTAGTGTAGTGTGCGGCAGGATAGCTCAGTGGTTAGAGCACCAGATTCCGAAGCATACGTGCCCAGGTTCGTATCCTGTCCGCGGCAAATTCTGGCCAGTACTTGATGAGTTCCCAATAAGGACGAAACCGGTCTACTGGATGAATTTCCTTTTCTACACTATACCATTCTTAGTTTATACTGACATATGTAAGTAATTAATGGGTCAGGTGTTCGGATCAATAGTTAATAAATTGATCGCCTTTAAAATAGCATAAATACAATTAATGCATCTAACTTTTTCTCATCTAGTGAAATTTCATGTTTCCACATAGAATGAATATTGGTAATTAGCAATCTATCTTTCGTAAAGCCATGTTGACTTGTATCAAAATCAACCAGTAACACACATTCTAAAGTTGTTCTATTATCTTCAAAAATGAAGGGATAATATATATTAGTTTATAATCACTAGCGCACGTTGGTTTACTTACTTTTAACAACGTCTTAGCTACTATCGTTAAAAAATCGATTGGTAATTTCCCATTTTTCAAAATCCTATTTATAAAATTGCTGAGCGCATTCTTAAAAGTTAAAGGTAATTTATGTAGGTTATCAATCTATATACCAAGTATATCTTTGAATGTTTTATTTTATTTTTAACATTAATTTTATCAATGCATCACTGTCAATAACAATTCGTGGTTCCTGGTCACCCGAAGGATCAGTTAGATCCATGAAATTGTTTTCATTCTGTGGATTACAAATCAAAATGCCAAATACTTCATCCAATTCACAGAGAAATTCATACTCAGTTTTATCCACAGGTAAAATCAGCTTTATTTTCTCCTTATATTTACTGTAATCTGTGAGGAGTTTGTATCCTAGTCTAGGATTACTCTTCAGTTTGCCCAAACTAATTATTTCTGATCTTTGATGGATTTGTAGGAGATTTTGTAGTTATAGTAATAGGTTTTGTGGGGAAGCTGTCTATTCAGTACAATTGTCCTATTCCAACATGTTCATGGTGGCTGTTGTTACTACCCGTCCTTATAGTTAGCTCATGACCTTTTACCGAAGGGTGAAGTGAGAAGATTCATCCATTTTATCAGACGTTTATTGAATGTTATGTTGCAATGTGCATGAATCAATTCACTGTTAATCCAAACAGACCGTGCTCTAGACGGCAAACAAAATAATATATTATAGGAGTCCATTTCCGGGGGTTGCTATCTTTTTCCTGATTTTATACCCGTCCTACATATCAATGGTGGCTATTATTACCACCCGTGCGCCTAATCAGTCTCTGATCGCTTTCGGATGGTTGATATGAGAAAGCCGAAACTTGGTTTCATACATATATTAGATATAATGTTGCAAATAGAAATATAATTCACAGTTAGTCCACACTGACCATGTGTAGGTCGACAATAAAACAGATTTTAATGCAAGAATAGGTCTTAAACACCATTCACAGTTAAACTAAATTGTCCGTCTTCTAGACGACAAAAATTAAAATGATTTATGTTTACAAAGAGAAATGTTTTATGCACAATCAGTTATTCGCATATAAATGTCTGAATTGAACTGTATTTATACCATCGATTTAAAACATATGAAGATATGTAAAAAGTCATCGTTAAAAGCTATCACTAAAAATGAAGGGGTAAGCCCCATAAAGACTTCAATGACAAAAAACTCGATTGAAAATACATGATGACATGAATGGAATCAAGGTTAAAAGTTATCACTAAAAGGGAATATGTAAATCGTTTAAAGACTTCAATGATAAAAACTCGATTGAAAATACATGATGACATGAATGGAATCAATGTTAAAAGTTATCACTAAAAGAGGATATGAAAACCGTATAAAGACTTCAATGACAAAAAACTCACAAATATTTAGTTCACTGCTTGCTATGGTTTTAACTCAGGTTATTATATTAATCCATTGTTCTCTGAAGTTCGGATAGTCTTACATAATGTAACAGTAATTCCAATGCGTAACTTCTACAACTAAGCGAAATAAGTTCACTGTGACACAATAGTCCACCGCGTGTTTCATCCGTATCGTGCGCGGTTCTGTCTATTTCATAAAACCCTATTAATTACAAATAAAATTGCAGTTCAAGAAATATCGATTAAAACTGCTTGAAACTAACAGAGATTGTTTCTAAAATCACCGTTAAGAGGAATATGGTATAAGAACAGATTTAGATTATTTGACCTTAAAGAGCACTGTATCGAACATCATTGGGTTGTAACACGGAGCCGCGTGTTACAATATGGTCAACACAATTAAATGTCTTATACAAAAGCAATCATATCAAGCACCCCAAATAATTAGTCCACCGTTTGCAAGGTTTTGAGTGTTAACACATAAATCCATTGAACTATAGAGTTTCGGATAAAGGATTGAGAAACACCTGAAGTTTGGATCAGTAGAATCATAACTGAACTGTTAGTAGTTGTGTAAAAAATGGTTAAGGCATGTAAATCAAGTTAATCCAATGTTTGAACACAGAGACACATAAATCCACTGCATGTTACCTGCGTATTGCGCGCGGGTGTGTATTATTATTAAACAAAACCCTATTAATTACAATTAAATTTGCAGTTCAAGAAATCTCAATTAAAACTGCTTGAAACTAACAGAGATTGTTGCTTAAATCACAGTTAAGAGAAATATTGTGTAAAAACCCGAGTTAGACTATTTGACTGTATTTGTCAAAATTGGACATCGTTTGGTTGTAACGCGGAGCCGCGTGTTACAGATTATCAGCAGTGATGAATTAATTTCACCATCAATCAGATCAAATCTCATTTTTTTAATACTATTGATAAGACTACACTTCATTATATTATCTCGTTTAATTGTTAGTTTATATAATTTACAATTTATTCGCTCCAGTATAATATCCGTAAACGTAGATGCCTGAAATATATCATATTATAACGTTGAAACAGAATAAATAAATTCATCAGTGTCCATGATATAAAACTTTCATAATCAATCGTTATGTTTAACTCTCTGAAAAGATTCCACTTGATTCGGGAACAAGATGTTTCAATGTAAAATAATTCTTTGAAATAGTTTGCAACATCATAACTGTGTGATTTCACCGCTTCAGTTTCTAAATATACATTATCTAAGCATTCCGAACTTCTAGTTAATTCCTTTATAATCTGCTTGGGATCATGATTATAAAAAATTGATTATTTCACAGTCATGCAACTTATTAATATCGCCTACCACCACATTATAGATTAAATAAAATTATTGACAACTCACTAGATAAGCGTACGTCATGCCTGTGTGTATGTGTTCTCGTTTTTTGGATTGAGGAGTTATCATTTAATGTACATGTACAATCACCCTAGTGAAATTAAAGCGATTTAAAAACATATGACGATGGACTCGATAAGCGTATGAAAAACCTGTGTGTATATGTGTGGGCATTCATTTAAGATTGAGAAATAATCCGTTACGTATAATTCGCGGCACGTGTATCACTCATTCAAGTGAAACTAAAATGATAAATGTCAATTACTATTTGCACACGTCACATTTATTTTTACAATTAATTTCCTAAATGAAGTAATTACGAGTGGCACCCTGGTAAGGGAGCGAAAAGATACTTTAAATAAACGGGAGCAAAATATTCGTAATAAATTATTAAGAGTTGCTAAAATTAAATTAGACAAGGATAAAGTATTTCAATAGGATAAAAAAGTTAAAATAAAAAGGGGTCTTAAAAGAAATTCGAAAATTGCCTTCTAAATAAAGTGCAAAGAAATGTTGCTCTTTTCTCCTCAAACAAACGCAAATGTTTGTTAAAAGACGCTACAATATCAACAGAACCTAAGATAATAGATACAATAATAAGATAACAAGTAATCAAGTATGAAATTTTAGGATAACCCGAAAATGATTTAGGAGATACTGAATTACTCACACTCGCCCTCCGTAAGATAATAGCAATCCGGTGTTCTTATTCTTTTACTTCAGAGATTTTCTGATTCTGATTCGTGTAACCTTTGCTTCCTACCATTATTTAACATTGTAATCCAAATCTTACTAAGTGATTTTTCTACGGCTGCTTGATTCATTATGACATTTCTAGATGTAAATTCGATGGATTCTCTAATCAATCTTGTCGATCTACTACGACAACAAATTGATGTGCATCTGCAACCATCACAATTAACTTTGTCCTGTCTCTACTGTATGACGTGCAAGATCCGATCTGTTAACATGGCCATACTTACATGTGGTTTTATGTTCCCTTCATCTTACCTTAATTGGGCACACGGTTTCACCCATATACATTAGGTTAAAGTCGTTAAATTGAATTTCATATACTCCTGATGTGTCTAACGGATCTATTTTCTCCTTTTGGTTGGGCAGTTTAATATCTAGGTTTAGAGTCCGTTTTAAAATATTACGGATATTGTTATTCAATGCAACCATTTTTATTTTCTTACTTAGTTTGGAGTCAGGTATCAACATGACCTTCCGATCCTCTTAAGTTTTATTTAATATCCTGTCATGATTTAATTTAATTATTACGCTGAGCATAGTTGTTGCAATTACCATTACACATTGGAACTGAATGTTTCTCACCTCTACCTAATTCAATATTCCTATTTTTTGTATATCCTAATCTTAAGCTTCTAATTGACTTCGATATTGAGATACACATTTTCATTCTATATGGATGATTTGGATTGAAATTATGAAGGATAAATGAATAAGTATCGTTCCTGCCATTCCTAATTTATTTGGCATCCAGAAATGGTAGCTCGCCGTATAATTCATTTTCAATCGTAAATTTCAGTTCGCTCAACTAATTTGCTAAATTAAAAAAACCTTTTCAGTCTATCCTCGCCGTGATTCCAAATAACAAATATATCATCCAAATATCGCACATACAATTTTGGATTAAGGGTTGCTATATCTAAGAGGTTTTTCTTCGTGTAATGCGTGAAGATATTAGCTATTTGAACTGGCAGTGGTTTTCCCATTGGAAAACCTCCAATCTGCTTATAAAATTTATTCCCAAATTTAAAATAAGTGTAGGACATACGAATGTTCATCATCTTCATGACAGGACTCATCGTCGTTTCACTTCCTTCTAATATAACTGGATGATCAACCAGGAAATGCTTAAAATAGTCTAGTGTTTTAAGTTTTGGTATATTGGTATACATTGACACCATATCAAAACTCGCCAATTTATCGTTTTTATTAAACTTACATTTATCGACAATCTCAACCAAATTGTATGTGTTCACCAATTTATTTTCTATTTCCTTATTCCATGACATAGAAACTTAGATATTTTATATGTTGGGGAGTATTGTACATTAGCATAAATTCTCAAAGGGTTGTATGGTTTATGAATCTTTAATAAACCATACACTCTTGGCATTACCATGCGCTTGATCTAATTCTCTCTTAGCAAAAATGCTATTGACCAATAATTTAACTTATAGACGTATATAAATTTGTGGACGTAGCAGATCGACTAGATTGATTAGAGAATCCATAGAAATTAAATCGAGAAACGATATCATGAATGAAACAGCAGTAGAAAGATCACTAGGTCCTATTTGGAATAAAGCATTAAATAATGGTAGGAAACGAAGATTGCACGAATTTGAATCAGAAACCTGCTCAAGTAAAAGAATAAGTACACTGAACAGATATTAACTTATAGATGTGGAGGATGAGTAATTCAGTACCTCCTTATTTATTATCTGATTGTCTTATAATTTTATCCTTTATTATTTGTTATCTTATTTTATCTTTTATCTTACGTTCTGTTGTTATTGTAGCGCCTTTAACAAACATTTATCTATGTATGGTAGGAGGGTTTATTTTTCAGCACTATTACTAGTATCTTTCTTTATCAGATTATTATTTAATTTCTTTTACGAACCTTTTAATTTAACTTTCTACCGTATTAAAACACTTTATCGTCTTCTAATTTAATTTTGCTACCTCTTAATTATTTACTCTATTCATAGTATCTTGCCCTCTTCTCACCGGAATGAAACTCGAAATTATTTCATTTAGGAAAGTACGTCTAAAAATTGGTCTGACGTGTGCATTTAGTAAATGACAGTTATCATTTTAGTTTCCCTTGAATGACTGTTACACGTGCTTGTAATTAAATGTAACAGATTAGTTCTCAGTCTTAAGTAAACGCTCACGCACATACACACAAAGACACAGATTTGACATCCGCTTATCCAGTGAATAGTCAGATGTTGCTAAATCGCTGTAATTTCACTGGGATGAGCTTACACGCGCAGTAATAGATTACTCCTCAATCCAAAACAAATGAGAACGCATATACACAGACGCTTATCTAGTGAGTTGTCATCAATTGTCATTAAATCACTGTAATCTCATTGCGAAGAGTGTATACATGCAGACATATACACAAACCAATTTGACATACACTTTCCTAGCATTTTTATTAAAAAACAAGTTATGCTTAAGAGATCTAACAACAAGTATAAATGGGACAGTTTAAAATAATATTTCCATTTGATATATTGATTGTCCTCTTAGTGGGTGATGTGCTCTCCTTTGAAAAAGATAGCCGTACCAGGATATCGAAATATTTGGCGAAATCATGATGACAGTAGATTCAAAAAATTCGGTACGCAATCCGAAAATCGGGTAAATAATCAATTCCCTGTCGCGGAACATGTTTCTTTTAAAGCTTATTTAGGTACTAAATACGGTACTATGTCAGTGAAGCTGCTAAACAGATATCAACACATCAAGAAACAATTACTAAGGCAAGCGGAAAATATTCGTCTCATTAAAATGTTAAAAACATTGCGTAATTCCTAACCGTTTTAAATTTATATTGCCATTTAATTTAAATGTTAAAGATAGATGTCTTAAACATGATCTTACTTTGAACATAGTGAATACATTGATTAGCGATTTAGAAAAACGCAAATATGAACTAATCATAGATAAAAATAAAATACGATCTCTGTTACTTTCCTATTCGAATGCGGATGACTTTAAATGTATAGAGGATTTTACTGATGGCGCACGTTATAGAGAGATAAAGAAGTTCAAGTCAGGCTTGATAGAAAGTTAGGAAATTTTGGCATCTATAGATAGACCACAACTAATACGTGTTCTGCTGTAACTAGTCGAGTGGTAAAGCTTTCTAAAATAAAACTTAATTAGAATCAGCTAGAAATGCTTAATCGTTGTCTGAATACAGCTATCCAAATTGAGAAATCACGAAATAATGAGATAATTACTAAGGCTGTTAAAACAGAAAAATTCCTCTCAGATAAAGATAAGGTTATGTTTGAAATAGACGCAGCCGCAGCTATGCTAACGTGCGAAGATTCCAAATATAAACTAAATTATGCAATAAAAAAGGCTCAGGAAAGAATTAATAGCAAACAGTGTGATATGTATGAAGGAAGACAAAGGAGGAGCGACGGTTCTGATGAGTCAATGAGACTATAATGCTAAAATGTATGAAATACTGGACAATATAGAGGTATACACTAAAATTAATAAAGATCCTACGGATAAGCTACAAGGAGAAGTTAAATTACAGGTCAATAACATGATTCCTGAAGTAGAATTAGATCAAGCGTATGGTAACGTTCTCATATAAAGCTTGAAGTAAACACCAATCCCATTGTATTTAACCAGTCGTCGAACAACATAACAAAACAACCGCAAGCCGCAACGCACTGACGCGTTTAGACCTTCCATGATCATCATTAGAGTACGACGGCAAACTGACTATCGAGGATAAAACCGCATTGAATAAATATGGAAATTTCGAGATAAATTATACTTTAGTTAAATCTAACTTATTAACAATATATGCTTCTCTATTCCCAAACTTCTATTTTATATAATATATTTTAGATGGAAATCAAAGTTAGATAGGCAGGTCTCACCGCTAGCAGTCTCGCATACACTGAACTTGACCGGAAATGTCGGCCGCACAATTTCTATGCATTCACGAACATTAACTAATTGAGGCTTTCGCCACATACATATATAGGCAATACAATTTAACAATAATTGATTGCGCGGGTAGTGATAACAATTCCTTAAATAAAGTTTTCGAGCTTGAAGTAAACACCACTCTCCGCCTTGCAGCCACACCTGTTGCATCAGGCTGACGAATCATTAAACTGTGTAGCAAGGGAGGTTACTCTACGAAATCGCAATAAGTGCAACCTCTTCTATAAATCAAGTGGCATATTTAGGAATCCATGCGATCCTCTTACAGGAAATCGCACTGTGGTGAGTATTATAGATTCTGCCTTCATAGGTACTTGATAGTAAGCTTTCTGCAGATCTAACGTAGTGTAAACCTCATAACCCATAACTTCCCGCAGAAAAGTACTCTGGTTCGGTAGAGGATACGAATCATATTCCATTACCGAATTTTAACACCTACAAATTCTTTTCTCCGCTTAAGTTCTTCGATAGCGATTTGTTGTTTATTCTGTGCTAACTGTTGAGCTTTCGGCGAACTGAGTAGCGGTACAACCAACTCGATTTTGTGTTTTATTGCTTGTCTTCAGCCCATTCCGCTTAGCATTGTAAGGTAGAAACACAGACAGGAATTTCTCGATGACTTCCACCAAGTCATCGGCGACGGCAAGTTTGGGTAGTTTCAGTGACCTAACAGAATTACAGACTACATTATGGTTCTTATGTGTCATCCTTGCTCTCTAAACTTACTTCGACGATTTTAGTTAAGTATAGTTTTACTGACCTAAACACTTAGGTCCCTGACTCAGTATAAGTCACTAGCCCTGTGCCTTGTCCAATAGACCTGGTCTTGGGTTCTAAAGCGATGTTGAAATTGAACAAAAAATCCATCCCAAAGATGTTGTCTTTAATGTTAGAAACAAGAAAATTTTACGCGAATGAAGATTTCTGCCCCAATGTGGTTGGTCGTAATGGGACTTCCGTTGGCAACCACAGTTGTTAATCGAATCAAGCACATCGGGTCGAACTATGATCACCTCGGCATCCGCGTCTACGAAAAATATTAGTCCACTAAGTTCATTTGCTCTGACGAATTTTTTTCTGCTATGGCCACCAACCTCCTCAAGATTTCCTTCTATCCTTGCTCTCGAACCCGGCTTCGGTGATTTTAGTTGGCCTCAATGAGGCACTCCTTTGACCGTCGAATGAACTACCCTCCTACGAGTTCTACTAGAAGGGGTTCAAAAAGTTTTCCAGAGTTGCGCATAGCAACAGGACGAGTACTACATTTCTATCGGGGACCAATCAACCATGGAAAGTTGCATCTCTCGCCTTTAAATTGTTCCAGTTCGGCATACCTACGGTGCAAAATGTACCGCTCGCATGGTCCTTGAATACTCTCACGTGATTCGCCTCCTCGGTGCTTGAAAATTGGCCTTTGACCACGAGAATGTGCCCTACCTTTGCCTAACTTTTCCACCTTGTGTTTCATCAAACCTATGTCTCTTCGAAGGGTACTAAATTAATTCTTTAAGGTCAAGAGTCTATCGGAGATTGGTCGAAGTTGTTGTTCAAAGAGCGAGCCTGCTGTTAATGCATATACCGGAGGTGCATGCTGGCAATACACCTCATCCAATCTTCAGTTTCTTTAACCACTCTATCTGCAATGTTTTATTGACATCTATTGTATCTCTTAATCACACAGGTAATTCTGCTGTGAATATGCTGTCTACAACTTCCTGAGATATCAAGCGCGATGGATTTTGGAAGTAACGCCATAAAATTCAGATGGAAGTTGATTTCCAACTGTTTCCTGATATGATAAGTCCGTCATCTTTTTTGTCCTCTCGGGTTGAAGTTCTTCCATAAGACGCTCAAATGAAATAAATGGTTCGCTCCATGATGAATTTCCTGAACTTCGATAGGCTTCTATTCAATTTTTTAGGCAATGATCACCAGGCCATTACGTTTATTACTGTGGGGACGGTGAATCTTTTTGATAACTTCAACCCGATCAGAGTGATTGTTTCGTCTGTTCGTGGTGAGTCTTATATCCGTATTATTATGATTAATGCGAACTTCAAATTTTATGTATCCTTTCGCATATTGAATCCTGGCGCGTTCGCCATATTTTGTAGAGGCCCTTTAGTCACTGCTATAGGGTAGGCCCTAAATACCAGGCTCGGATATCCAATACATAGTGAATGATCATCTAATTTAGAACAATTATGTTCCTCAGCATTTTTTTTAAATCTAAATTTATTAAGTCCTTCGATCAACAGGATCTGTATCCTCGCACTTCTTGCTGCTATCCAAACTCTTCAAATAAGATTTATAGCAATATATTTATTTCAGAAAAGTGCCTAAGATCGCTGTCTCACTGATTGCTGCAGATTTCCTTTCCGGAATTTGAAACAATCAAAACGGAATATGCATTATTATTACCTGAAGCGAATTTGAGATCCTCGTAATATTGATAAGAATAATAATTTGTGGTCAATTTCAATAATTTGTTCACAAAATTTCGCTTCGTAAACCGTCTCTCAGGTTCAGCCAGGAACATGCAGAATGCGTACCACGCAACTCAAATCTCAAGAAGATCCGGTAATAAAGTCACCAAAGACAAAACAAAGTATTCGAAAATTTTCACAGAGAAAATTACAAAAAAAATACTTTTTTTAAATATATTTTTTTGTGAAACCAGCGTCATCATCAAATGACCAAAATAATTTTTTTACATTTATATGGGGAGTTAATTAATTTTCTATTACTTAATAGATCTCAACAAGACTTCAACGTAACTTACCCTGATCTTTTACTTTCTCTGATTACGGCACTATCACTATTTTTTTCCAATGGCCGCCTTCATGGCTAAAATTTTATTTTATGGTAGCTTGGTGTCCCTACAACTCTGCTTGTAGTGTATAATTGATGGAAGTATGCAATTCTTTCTTGTAAGTCACAAAGTGGAGCTTGATATCTCTCTACATGTAAATAAGTTAACATTTTATATTTCTGCTTGAATACTCTGCTGGTTACAAATTAGTCCAAATAGGACTGTAACGACACAAATTAATGGCCGACATATTGTGTAAATTAAATTCAATTTTATTTACGTTGCACCAATGAGAAAAAAGCGAAACTTGCCTTTTAACCAATAGTGTGCAAGTAGGCATGGCATGCTATTTAAGCACGGCAATTTACCATGCAAGTCAGAGTTGTGGCATTTGCATTCTACCTTGCGTCACGCGTGTGCGTTCTGTCGGCTGTCAATACCTACGCTGGTGATTTGATAGTTTCACCAACAATTGGCTACATCCGTGACTCATCTTGTTGCAGTATAACCAGCGAGACGAGCCAATTAATTGCAGAACCATCACGACGTTATCCACATCGTGATTACAGCTCAACCACGGGAGCGACAACTCAACCAGAGTCCACCCAAGGCTCTAGAACATCTTCATACTGAACAATTTAGGAGAACGCATTACCAGGCCCTCTTAAGGGCCCCCATATCAGTAACTAATCTCTATTCAGAGCACCTTAACCGAGTTTGTACCGTCGTACGGCATTTACTTGAAGCCGGGGCGTTTACAGAAAGTTTATCGGAATAAATTGAAAGTCAAAAATCTAAAGAATTTAAGAAATTACCAGTTCCAGAGTAGTCATTTCTAATAAGGCCCAATATAAGCAGTTGACAAAGAGGATTAATGAACTGTCACATGAACGGAACGCGCAGACAGGCTCTAATTTAAGATAAAGAAAACTGTCTGCAGCCTGACAATATTTGTCATGTAACACTTAAAGAAGCAAACGAATAAAAGGAGCATCAGATTTGATCGGATAATTCGCTTCTTTAAATTTGACAGAAATTGTCACTACTAGAAGAAGGCGCATAATACGTTGGAAGGAGTAAGAAGTATGGAAGATCAAAACATAGCCATCTCTTAGCGAAATGTCTATGAGATTTAATAAAATATAATTCGGTCGAGTAGAATCTTGCATTTGGACAACTGTTTGTCAAAATTAGCGTAATTAAAAAACGCCATCTGAAAATATTTCCGCCAAAGACACAGCGTTACGACAACAGCAGAGTAGCCGGTTCAGAATTAAACTCGGCGAAAACACGAATAAATCAAACAGGAATGATTTTTTAAATAATCGGGAATTGAGAACAAAAACATTAAGAAATGGTTTTGTGCGCGAAATTCCCTTTTTATTTCTGCCCCATGAAAAAATGCAGTTAACGCATTTTGATTGAGACCAGGCAGTATAAATAATATGGGTATTTGAACCACCGAAAATAACATTCGAAGGTAACACATAATTGTACAAAAAATATATTAAGATTCATGAAATTTTTGTCAACAAACTGTACTTTACCATTATAAACATCTTAAAGACCAAGGACAAAGTACGCCTCACAACTCGAGGCATACAGATAATTCGAAGACAAAGAAACAGGGATGCAAATCCCGAGACGCGATTTAGTCAGTTTTTGAGATATGATAGGTTTCAGGGCTTCCACGACAAAGCACAGCGGCAACGGGTGAAAAGCAACAGAAACAATCAGTCAGTACCTAGCTTCATTTTGACAGGTTTATGCGCAAAATGATCGTCGTTCACAGTTTAGGGACAATATGTATTTTGTTGACCTATCAATTAGTTATGGGGTAATTCTTAATATGATTCGTTACAAAATTGATAAATGCTCGTCAACTTAAATTGGCTTTGACAAATTAAAAGTACGTCAAATCTCATGTGTGAAGATACTTGTCAAAAGCAATCCTCGCTAATGTTCCCAAATTGTAGGACCACCATCGTAGAACAATGTTGGAACGAGATTTGGGATTCAAAGACTAAGCTCTCAACATAGAATGTAGATAATTTCTGAAATAAAACATCCAAATTGTTTCAAACGTAAACTTTATTGCATGAAAAGAAAGAAAGTTTATCGGAATAAATTGAAAGTCAAAAATCTAAAGAAGTTAAGAAATTACCAGTTCCAGAGCAGTCATTTCTAATATGGCCCAATATAAGCAGTTGACAAAGAGGATTAATGAACTGTCACATGAACGGAACGCGCAGACAGGCTCTAATTTAAGATAAAGAAAACTGTCTGCAGCCTGACAATATTTGTTATTTAACACTTAAAGAAGCAAACGAATAAAAGGAGCATCAGATTTGATCGGATAATTGGCTTCTTTAAATTTGACAAAAATTGTCACTACTAGAAGAAGGCGCATAATACGTTGGAAGGAGTAAGAAGAATGGAAGTTCAAAACATAGCCATCTCTTAGCGAAATGTCTATGAGATTTAATAAAATATAATTCGGTCGAGTAGAATCTTGCATTTGGACAACTGTTTGTCAAAATTAGCGTAATTAAAAAACGCCATCTGAAAATATTTCCGCCAAAGACACAGCGTTACGACAACAGCAGAGTAGCCGTTTCAGAATTAAACTCGGCGAAAACACGAATAAATCAAACAGGAATGATTTTTTAAATAATCGGGAATTGAGAACAAAAACATTAATAAATGGTTTTGTGCGCGAAATTCCCTTTTTATTTCTGCCCCATGAAAAAATGCAGTTAACGCATTTTGATTGAGACCAGGCAGTATAAATAATATGGGTATTTGAACCACCGAAAATAACATTCGAAGGTAACACATAATTGTACAAAAAATATATTAAGATTCATGAAATTTTTGTCAACAAACTGTACTTTACCAATATAAACATCTTAAAGGCCAAGGACAAAGTACGCCTCACAACTCGAGGCATACAGATAATTCGAAGACAAAGAAACAGGGATGCAAATCCCGAGACGCGATTTAGTCAGTTTTTGAGATATGATAGGTTTCAGGGCTTCCACGACAAAGCACAGCGGCAACGGGTGAAAAGCAACAGAAACAATCAGTCAGTACCTAGCTTCATTTTGACAGGTTTATGCGCAAAATGATCGTCGTTCACAGTTTAGGGACAATATGTATTTTGTTGACCTATCAATTAATTATGGGGTAATTCTTAATATGATTCGTTACAAAATTGATAAATGCTCGTCAACTTAAATTGGCTTTGACAAATTAAAAGTACGTCAAATCTCATGTGTGAAGATACTCGTCAAAAGCAATCCTCGCTAATGTTCCCAAATTGTAGGACCACCATCGTAGAACAATGTTGGAACGAGATTTGGGATTCAAAGACTAAGCTCTCAACATAGAATGTAGATAATTTCTGAAATAAAACATCCAATTTGTTTCAAACGTAAACTTTATTGCATTAAAAGAAAGAAAGTTAATCGGAATAAATTGAAAGTCAAAAATCTAAAGAATTTAAGAAATTACCAGTTCCAGAGTAGTCATTTCTAATAAGGCCCAATATAAGCAGTTGACAAAGAGGATTAATGAACTGTCACATGAAGGGAACGCGCAGACAGGCTCTAATTTAAGATAAAGAAAACTGTCTGCAGCCTGACAATATTTGTTATGTAACACTTAAAGAAGCAAACGAATAAAAGGAGCATCAGATTTGATCGGATAATTCGCTTCTTTAAATTTGACAGAAATTGTCACTACTAGAAGAAGGCGCATAATACGTTGGAAGGAGTAAGAAGTATGGAAGTTCAAAACATAGCCATCTCTTAGCGAAATGTCTATGAGATTTAATAAAATATAATTCGGTCGAGTAGAATCTTGCATTTGGACAACTGTTTGTCAAAATTAGCGTAATTAAAAAACGCCATCTGAAAATATTTCCGCCAAAGACACAGCGTTACGACAACAGCAGAGTAGCTGGTTCAGAATTAAACTCGGCGAAAACACGAATAAATCAAACAGGAATGATTTTTTAAATAATCGGGAATTGAGAACAAAAACATTAAGAAATGGTTTTGTGCGCGAAATTCCCTTTTTATTTCTGCCCCCTGAAAAAATGCAGTTACCGCATTTTGATTGAGACCAGGCAGTATAAATAATATGGGTATTTGAACCACCGAAAATAACATTCGAAGGTAACACATAATTGTACAAAAATATATATTAAGATTCATGAAATTTTTGTCAATAAACTGTACTTTACCATTATAAACATCTTAAAGACCAAGGACAAAGTACGCCTCACAACTCGAGGCATACAGATAATTCGAAGACAAAGAAACAGGGATGCAAATCCCGAGACGCGATTTAGTCAGTTTTTGAGATATGATAGGTTTCAGGGCTTCCACGACAAAGCACAGCGGCAACGGGTGAAAAGCAACAGAAACAATCAGTCAGTACCTAGCTTCATTTTGACAGGTTTATGCGCAAAATGATCGTCGTTCACAGTTTAGGGACAATATGTATTTTGTTGACCTATCAATTAGTTATGGGGTAATTCTTAATATGATTCGTTACAAAATTGATAAATGCTCGTCAACTTAAATTGGCTTTGACAAATTAAAAGTACGTCAAATCTCATGTGTGAAGATACCTGTCAAAAGGAATCCTCGCTAATGTTCCCAAATTGTAGGACCACCATCGTAGAACAATGTTGGAACGAGATTTGGGATTCAAAGACTAAGCTCTCAACATAGAATGTAGATAATTTCTGAAATAAAACATCCAATTTGTTTCAAACGTAAACTTTATTGCATTAAAAGAAAGAAAGTTAATCGGAATAAATTGAAAGTCAAAAATCTAAAGAATTTAATAAATTAACAGTTCCAGAGTAGTCATTTCTAATAAGGCTCAATATAAGCAGGTGACAAAGAGGATTAATAAACTGTCACATGAAGGGAACGCGCAGACAGGCTCTTATTTAAGATAAAGAAAACTGTCTGCAGCCTGAAAATATTTGTCATGTAAAACTTAAAGAAGCAAATGAATAAAACGTTCATCAGATTTGATCAGTTAATTCGCTTCTTTAAATTTGACAGAAATTGTCATTACTAGAAGAAGGCGCATAATACGTCGGAGGGAGTAAGAAGTATGGAAGATCAAAACATAACCATCTATTAGCGAAATGTCTATGAGATTTAATAAAATATAATTCGGTCGGGTAGAATTTTGCATTTGGACTACTGTCAAAATTAGCGTAATTAAAAAACGCCATCTGAAAATATTTCCTTCAAAGTCACAGCGTTGCGACAACAGCAGAGTAGCTGGTTTAGAAATAAACTCGGCCAAAACACGAATAAAGCAAACAGGAATGATTTTTTAAATAATCGGGAATTGAGAACAAAAACATTAAGAAATGGTTTTGTGCGCGAAATTCCCTTTTTATTTCTGCCCCCTGAAAAAATGCAGTTACCGCATTTTGATTGAGACCAGGCTGTATAAATATGGGTATTTGAACTACCGAAAATAACATTGGAACGTGACAGGAACTTGTACAAAATATATATTAAGAGTCATGAAATTTTTGTCAATAAACTGTACTTTACCATTATGAACATCTTAAAGACCAAGGACAAATTACGCCTCACAACTCGAGGCATACAGATAATTCGAAGACAAAGAAACAGGGATGCAAATCCCGAGACGCGATTTAGTCAGTTTTTGAGATATGATAGGTTCCAGGGCTTCCACGACAAAGCACAGCGGCAACGGGTGAAAAGCAAGAGAAACAATCAGTCAGTACCTAGCTTCATTTTGACAGGTTTATGCGCAAAATGATCGTCGTTCACAGTTTAGGGACAATATGTATTTTGTTGACCTATCAATTAATTATGGGGTAATTCTTAATATGATTCGTTACAAAATTGATAAATGCTCGTCAACTTAAATTGGCTTTGACAAATTAAAAGCACGTCAAATCTCATGTGTGAAGATATCTGTCAAAAGGAATCCTCGCTAATGTTCCAAAATTGTAGGACCACCATCGTAGAACAATGTTGGAACGAGATTTGGGATTCAAACACTAAGCTCTCAACATGGATTGTAGATAATTTCTGAAAAAAAACATCCAATTTGTTTCAAACGTAAACTTTATTGCATTAAAAGAAAGAAAGTTTATCGGAATAAATTGAAAGTGAAAAATCTCAAAAAATTTAAGAAATTACCAGTTCCAGAGTAGTCATTTCTAAAAAGGCCCAATATAAGCAGTTGACAAAGAGGATTAATGAACTGTCACATGAACGGAACGCGCAGACAGGCTCTAATTTAAGATAAAGAAAACTGTCTTTAGCCTGACAATATTTGTTATTTAACACTTAAAGAAGCAAACGAATAAAAGGAGCATCAGATTTGATCGGATAATTGGCTTCTTTAAATTTGACAAAAATTGTCACTACTAGAAGAAGGCGCATAATACGTTGGAAGGAGTAAGAAGAATGGAAGTTCAAAACATAGCCATCTCTTAGCGAAATGTTTATGAGATTTAATAAAATATAATTCGGTCGAGTAGAATCTTGCATTTGGACAACTGTTTGTCAAAATTAGCGTAATTAAAAAACGCCATCTGAAAATATTTCCGCCAAAGACACAGCGTTACGACAACAGCAGAGTAGCCGGTTCAGAATTAAACTCGGCGAAAACACGAATAAATCAAACAGGAATGATTTTTAAAATAATCGGGAATTGAGAACAAAAGCATTAAGAAATATTTTTGTGCGCGAAATTCCCTTTTTATTTCTGCACCATGAGAAATGCAGTTAACGCATTTTGATTGAGACCAGGCAGTATAAATAATATGGGTATTTGAACCACGGAAAATAACATTACCATTATAAACATCTTAAAGACAAAGGAAAATAGTGCTGCCTTGAATAAACGTATTGATTTTGAAGAGCAAAAGCGAAAATTTTCGCGCGACTAATATACGATTAATTATACAAATGCCAAATTCAATGCCACCAGCCCAGGTATCTGTTTTATAATGGCAGGCCATGAGTGGTTTGTCGAAACTTTAGATCGGAAAGCGATTTCATATATAAATTCTGCACCTAGAAAAAAGCATAACACAATAAGTAGTATGTAATAGATAATTGCGCTGCTTGAGGAAGGGTGGCTCAGTGGTTAGAGAAACAGTTTCCGAAGCAGTGCCAAGTTTCGAGCCATGTCCGCGGAGAATTCTATTTAGTACATTAAGTTTCGAATAAGGACTGGATGAATTGCATTTTCTACATTAAACAAGGCTTAGTTGGTGCCAACAAATGTAAGAATATAATGGACTGGTGCCTATATAAAGATAGCAATAAAAATAATTGAATAATTCAAGCCAGTGGAACACAAATGGAAATGCCACAAACTGGTACGCTAACCACGGAACCAATCTGCCGAACGATGTCCAGTAGCTATAACAACAGATTCCGAAGCAGACGCGCTGCGAATTCTGGACATTTTGTAGAGTTCCCAATAAGGACGAAACCGGTCGACTGGATGAATAGCAGTTTTTTACATTATAAAATTTTTATTTGGTACTGATAAAAGGCATATAATGGACTAGTTTTTATATAAAGATCGCAATCTGGTTGGAATTTAAAAAAAATAACGAAATGGGTAATAGAGGGAAATATTAGAAATCTGATACTTATGACAGTGCCAAACCCGCAGTCAGAAACGAACTTAGACAAATCAGAGATTAGGCATGACAATGGTTCATAACATGTAAGATTATTTAAGGCAAACGAAACGCATATGATTTACTTAAAAATATAAATATTTACAATATTTACAACTCGTTAAAAACATTTTCAGATCAATCAAAAAGTGAGTAAAACGTGCTATATCATGGTTATTCCAGTAACGGCACATAAACTAATATGGCTCAATCACTCTGGAACAATAAGCCAATGCACTGCAATGTTATTGCCCAGATAAATTCATTTAAAACTAATGAGCATACCTACAATTCTGAGAAATTATGACGCGATTCCTCAGGTGCGACGTATGCGTTTGCTGCTGTACATTATGTAGTAGGAAAATTGAAAGAATTATTTTTGTCTAACAAAATAAATAATTCAACTATTTTGACATTTTGTTCAATTTAGTCAATTTATCCTAACTACGGATCGTAGGCCAGTTGTTACGAATGATAACGCTCCTGTTACGTGCAAATTGAATGTTACGTAATTGAGCAGCTTAAAAGTACAATTTTCTGCATCTCGACTTAATTCAGACAACACTTAGCCTTTCTTGTCTGGAAGCTGCTGCTCTGAGGCCGTTGTGTAGAGGTCTATGTGAGTCACAAAGCACAATTCACCGGCGCATAACTAGGATAAAGATTCATATCTATTTGCGCAGGCACACGTCCTGACCATCCAAGGTACAGCTTTAAGGGAAACATTATCATACACAGCAATATAACAGACATTAGTAATTAATGTTTCACTGATATATAACCATAAGCAAAAGAACAAACAAGAAATTTTTTTTAAATTAATTAAAATATAAAAAACCAAAAGAAAAAAAAGAGTTATTTATGACGGAAATCTAGTTAATTTCAGTACATTTACGAAAGTGAGGCAAACTAAACCTCCACGCACTACCATTATGGCCATGTCAGATTTAAGGCGAGGCAACATCAATATAGCTTCCTTCAAGTTTCACATGCAAAATGGTGTAGGCATAGCAAATGGGTTGATAAAGTTCATCGAATGAAAGAAAGGTGAATTTTATTAAAATAAAGTTAAAAAATTTTAAATAATGGTAGGTTGCCGAACCCATCTCCCTTTGACAAAAATAGTTTAATTGGTTTTTCTGATGCTTCACTACCCGTGAAGTGACAAGACCGGAAATCCGTTAATGTAATAAATAAATTACATTACTCTAATCAATGCTATTATGAACAACACTCTTCCACAAATTCCAGATGCAGGTGTTGAAGTTCTTCCGGGCGATAAACTAGTCGATCTTGACTATGCGGACGATATCGTACTATTATTCGACAATCGGGATGCTTCCCAGGTCACCTTAAATAGATTAACAGACGCTGTTTCGTCTTTCGGTATAAAATTCGCACCCTCTAAATGTAAGATACCGTCACAGGATCACTCAACACTCATTCCAATGTTGCGACTGCAGAACGAAGATCTAGACATAATCGACAGGTTTACATATCTTGGGAGCTCTATCAATAACTAAGGCAATATGTCCGACGAGGTGAGAATATGAATCGCGAAAGCTATAGCAGCTTCCTCGAACCTTCGTCATTTATTGAAAAAACACGAATATTTCACTTTGCCCGAAAGGCGGTTTTTACACTGAATCTGTATGCGCAGTCTTACTATACGCTAGTGAAACTTGGCCTCTTAGATTCGATGATTTGAGACGCTTACAGGCATTCGATCATCGTTGTTTGAGAAGTATAGCACATGTTGGTTACCAACAACGAATAACTAACGTTGACATCGTATTTTTGGATCTGACAATAAGTGCTCCTCGTTAGAAAAACAAACTGCGTTAGCTCTGTCACGTGTTGCGTATGCCCTCATTTCGATTGCCCAGTAGAGCTCTGTTCTCTCATCTAGCACCAGATTGGCGTAAGAAACAAGGTGGGCATATTTTGACATGGCAGAAACAGTTGAAGTCACTTACATCAAAATTGGGTAGTATAGGACCCACTCGTTTGCCAAGATGGGGCCCAAATGCGCATCATAGTTCTTGGTTAGAAGCCCTTAGCGATATGGCATCGAATCGAGCTTAGTGGCGATCTTGTTGCAGATGTTTAGTAGAATCATCTTCGTAACTTTCTTTTCTTAGTAGGGCAAAGTTAGTTGCGAGGTTTGGTTCGTTTATGACGTGATACAGTGAAATCCGCAAGGAAGCTGTATTGCTGATGTCGCCTTACCCGAATGCTAACTTAGCCAAAATGGTGTTGTGGCGAGGTTTAGTTTGCTTTATTTCTGTGAGTTATCCTGATAAATTTACTCATGGTAGCAAGGTATTCCCTCTCCCTACCTCCCTCCTTGTCTGATATATTATTTCTGTTTACATTTTTTTCACTCTTTATGGTTACATGGCAGTGAAACATTAGTTACATTTGATCTTTGTATGGCTGGACATGATGATTATGACTGAACAGTGTAGACATTACTAAAATTTCTGCTCTTGCTGCGGATGTTGTGATGATGGTATCATCGGTTTGCCTGAGGTAGGCTTTCATAAAATATGTAATTGACATAATAATAGCTAAAGGAAGGTGGAAATCGGACAACATGAAAATTCGCATCGAGAGAATAAGGGAAATTGTGGCAGGCAAAGATATGAAAAAAGTGTGGTACACATAGACCAATAATTAAATTACCAGCCTCGCCGATCTATTCAAAACAGAGAAAAGCCAATTTAAAAATTAACTTTTATTTACAAATTGTCGTTTTTTCTGTCAGTCTTTCTACGCTTTATAACAATGTCGTCATCTGGATTGGCTGATCGTTTTCCGCTACCCAGCTTGTGACCCTGATGCCCAGGAAGTAAACTTTTGTTAGCATTAAAATCCTGTCTTACAGAACGTGAGCCCCAAAGAACGCCTAGTGCTGCTCGTCTGGCCCGATTCGCCGACGCCGACAAATGTTTGGCTTTCGCCCCAGCAGACGTTTTAGAGTATATAACATGCAATAATTGCTTGCACGAGGATATCGTATCCAATTTCTCTGAAGTATCCGACCCTTCATTTAACGTAAGATGCCTAGTCAATGCGGTTTCTGTGGATTCAATCAAGTCCACCATCTGATCAGCATTTACTAGGCGAGATTTGTCGATTTGCGAAGCTGCCCCAGTCGCTGTGGCATTATAAGCGAGAGCCAATTTATCGAGTGCCGCCGAAGTTACATCGCCAGATATAAGGGCTCTGCGAAGCCTTGCCTGCACAAATATTAAGAATAAATTTAGAATTTGAAGCAAGTATAGCCAAATACCCACTTAATGATATAAAAATTAATATATGAATTCATTATAGTGAGTATCATTGTATTACTCTGATGTATTGTGGTTTGTATACTTTTTTTGCATTCGATTAACACGGTAATTAAATATCACGATGTTGCTTATGACGCGATAGAATAAAAAGCGCTAGGAAGTGAAATTACCTATGTTGCTTTGCCTTATAGCCATAATGGTGTTGGTTAGAGGTTTCGTTTAACTTACATTTATCTACGTAATAATACGTCGTCATAAAGCTCAACAAATCTTCAAAATAATCCTCATGTTTATATGGCGGTGAAGCAATTGATACTGACTTTTGCATGGCTGATAATGATGAATTAAATTGCGAGGCCACAAATCGACTATGATGCTACTGAAAAAATAAACAAATCATGCAAGTCAACTCACTTGAGCCCTTCGACGGCCTGCTTTAGCGCGCGAAACCACAAAACGACTAAGACGTCTTCGTGCTGAACCATATTGGCCATCAGTTACTTCGTTTTGCTCAGAACCGAGTGTAAGTGATGATGCAGCTATGAATGCGAGTTTATCACGTTGACGTCGCTCTCTGGCCAGAAGTCGAGCAGCTGACCAAAGGTATGCACAAAATGGATCGCCTCCTTGATATTGCTCAGATTCGAGTAGAGACAGAAGACAAGATATAGGCGGATGTGGAATCCGCATCAAAAGCCCGGTGGTTAGCTTGAGGCAAAGATAGCGCTGAGGACAGTAATAAAAAAAATAATCATTTGCTCAAAACAACAATAAAAGTACTCATTTCCATTAGAATACTTCAGTTCAAATAATAATGTGCATAGAGCTAGTGGCGAGTTCGAATCAATCACACAATGTATATCAATACATTGTTCCACCAAAACGCCGTCACAATAACGGTTGAAAGCGACATTCAAGAGGACTGAGTATTTCATGTAGTCCATAGCAAATTGCAAAAATTATATTAGACCACCGATCATTTCCTTACCTGAGAAAACGAGTGTGTCCTGTTATTCAACTCGTCCAATGATATTTGGTTGGCCTTGCGCAGTAACTTCAGAACCGGAGTCGAACCAGAGATGTAGTGCAGCCATTGTCCAATCAGAATCAGGTTCACCAACAACTAAGAAGTTTTCACAAAGTAAACAGTTAAACAACAAATCCTATTAGTTACGAAATTACAAATTAAAACAAATAATGTGAACGGAATGCCTTTTTCATTATTACTCCCATTGAACAAAATTTTTAAATTATTATTCATATTAATCAAGATAACAAACTTGATTTAAATAATTGTTATTACCACACGCGCAAGCAGTGTTTATTTGATTATTCAAATTTTCAAATTATGTATTTGGTACTGTGTATATACTAATAAGTTTGTTCAAATGGGATCAGAATATTCCAAAGCCAGCATGAACTGAAGGTATATTTATATTTACACATACGTGGCGTAAATACAGACGACATATCACTAGGAGTCGCAATAACGCACAAAACCAACAATAACTTTTGTTCAGTTAGATGATTCAATCTCCAATACGAATATGTATTCGAATAATACAGTTAACCTAATATATATATATATATATATATATATATATATATATATATATATATATATATATATATATATATATACCACCGGACAGTTTGAACCCTGCAAATCTCATTAACTCATCATCATCATCAGCAGCAGCAGCAGCAGCGTCATTATTACCATCACTATTTGCAAGACAACTGTCTTTAATAGCTGATGCTTCACTAGCATATAATCGGCGATCGTAATTCATGCGATATCCCCCCCCCGGTTAATCCTAATTCCATCTACTCATCCAAGAGCAGTGAATTAGCGACAGGGCTAAAGACGAATGGCAAAATTCACGACTACATACTCCAATGAACTGGTTAATTTAAGAGTACAGTCAAAATTATTTCAATCTCCAAAATGTATGTAACTTTAAAACACGCACTTACCGATTCAGACCATTCGATCGACATTGGTTGGCGCACATCAAACTCCAACTGGGCCAAGAGATTTGCCATTAGTTGTTTCAACTATAGAGAAGGTAAATCGAAGAGCTAACAGTTAATTGAAATGACCACTCCATGATATTGTTATCATCTTTACAATAATAAAGAGCATTTTATTACAGGAAATGTTTTTCTATCAATTTAGTAACAATGCTGTATTCTTAATTTTAGTTTATAACATAATTTTTACCAAAAAACAATTGAACGTCAAATCAAAAATACAACAAAGGATAACACGAATCGAACCTACAGCTTGACTAAGCTTTCTTCTTTTCTGTACTATTCGGCAAAAAGCTGTTATGTACTTTACGCTTGAATCGTTATCTGCCTCAGAATTGTCGGTCTGGTTGTCTTTTAGCCAATCAGTAAAATGCGTCATTTCAAGTCGCAACAAAGGAGTCAAACAACGCGTGGCCCACTCTCGCGCAGGTCTTGAATTTGCAATAAGAAGCGAGAAATTAGTTGTAAGCAAGTCAGTACCACCTTTATTTGAAATCAGGCTGTCAGTCAATTCACTCTTCTGACTCATGGTGCCAGCATTCATTAGGGTCGAGAACATTTTCTCTCTAACAATGGTCTTCTTTTCAAGACGTTGGCGCCGCTGCAATGGTGCTTGTTTAGAAGTGTTTGAGTGTGAAAGGTTTGTAACGGACACACCCAGTAAAGTGGACCATAAAGAAACTCCTAGGCGCTTTGATGACAAAATACTATTGATGCTTGCTTGATCAGCCTGAAGATACTGTTCATGATGTATTATTTTGTGTTGTTGTTTTGAATCGAAACAGTTATCATCTCTATCATTTGAACAATCCGAAACTGGAGTCAGCAAACGAAATAGCAATGCAAGACTGTGATCGAGAACAGCAGCGATAAACTGAAAACGCATTTCATTACCCTAAATCAGAAAAAATAAACAAAAATGTACAATAGCATGTACAGATAAATAGAATTATCCAATAGCTAAATGTGTTGCATATACAAATCCATGTGCACCAACATATACACCAGTATATACCTCATTAAATGCACACTTTCTATCCAGGACAACACATGCAAACAAACAATATAGGCTCAACCTAAAGGAAAGGATAACCAGAAAACATTAGTAAGAATATAACTGAAACTTATGTATATAGTGCGGCAGATTGGCTGTGATTAGAAGACCAGATTCAGAAGCAGACGTGTCCAGGTTCAAGCCTTGTACGAGGCAAATTCTGGTCAGTACCTCATGAGCTCCCAATAATGACAAAACCGGTCTACGGGATTAGTTGCCTTTTCAACATTATACATACAATACACCACATCGCGTCTACCAGACGCGATGTGGTGTAACGGCTTTCACCAAGTTTGAGGTTTGCGTTACTCATGTATAATCAATGCTCCGCGCTGCTATTTAAAAGACATTCAAAGAATTAATGCGTATCTGACATCTAGATAAAATTTTATATCTCTTAAGTGCCAAACTTGAGCATTCATGACTCATAATCAGGACCATATCTGAACTTCTCGCTCTACATATTAATGAACTGTAATCTTGGCTGCAATCATTGGGAGCATTTATAGATAAAACGAAAGGACAACGTTGACTAAGGTTTATGACAATTCTTTTAATGGAATTGTTCAAGTATTCCGCATAATGTAGGTGGTTTACAGGGTTCCATTCAGCTAAACGAGTATTAGCTTGTGAGCCAAGGACAAAATTGATTCCACGTTGTTTGGCTTGAGTTTCGAAGCCGATACTGCATAAATGTGAATGGTGCGACCAGTTCTGTAATGTTCGAAAGATACTGCAGTTTTATATAAACAACTTATATCAATTTATAATGTAATATAATGTACTTGCTAGAATTTCTTGTTGCCAAATTTGTTTGTGTTCGCACATTGACGTAATAAGCGGAAATAGGTTTTATAAATAGTAGTTTTCTCAAACAATGTTTGATATTTTCTAATCTGGCATCGGGATAAGTGATGAGATTGATAAGTAAAATAAATAAAACAGGCAGACTCGTATACAAATGTGTCTGCTGTGACATAAAAAAGAAAAATTTACATAAGTAGAATAATATGCACACCTACATACATGCATGTATACAAATACACGAAAATACATGCACAAAAGCATACAAAAACAAAAACAAATGTATGTGCATACATACAAACACACAGAAATACATACATAAATATAACTATATGCAAAAGTATATATATGCATAACGTCCAGATATTCCTACGTAAATACGTACATGCATGTATACATTACAAGTTTGACGTCATATTGTGATGAGCTTTGGACCAATTATATGACTAACTGGAGTCTGTGTGAGTAAAAAAACAGTTCCAATAATTATGCTATACCCAGTATCTCAACAAGTTAATGTTCTCGAATGACAAAACCAACATTTTTAATTGAAAAGTAGTAGCGTATGAAGGAATGGGTCGGGTTTCAAACATCCATCCCATCTTGGTAAACCAACCAGTCTTATGCTACCAAATTTGATCATGGACGTTTTTGCCATATCTAAATCTGTCCACACTGTTCATTACGCCAATCTGGTCACGAGACCAATACTCTACTGGACAATCAAACCAGCGCATTCGATAGAACCTTATTCGTTTTTCTAACGAAAATCCTCTATTCACCGATAAAAATCTGTCTACGAATGGATTTTTTGGTAAACTATACGGGTTATGACTACGGTGGCCAAATTCCGGTAAACGTCTAAACAAGTTATAATCATTTTACGTAAAAATAACTCGTACTCCCGATACTACTAAGATTAATGCATCACAATCCATGTACGTAGCCATGGCGCCACTTAACATCAACAAATAATTTAAACAAGATAAAACAAATTACATCTTTTCCTAGATAGAATTTGTTTGATTTGTTCCTTTTGTATTTGAATTGTTTTCGGCTAATATCTGGAGAGTTTTCGTTTTTTTTATCGGCACTATCCGTTTCCTCATCTTCGCCACTTTCAGCTGCCTCATCATCGAACGGAACTGTGCTGCCAGCAATAGCCTCAGAACAGACAGCGCGTGAATTCTTAAGCAAGTCACATTCAGCCAACTCATCGACTTGCAGCAGATCGTTGTTCAACTCCTCCTCACACTTTTCTTGACGAAGATCTTCCGTTTCAGAGTCGTCGCTACCAGCTACAGCAGAATCATCGTCAATAAATTGGGTCGAACATTTTTCTAATTCTGCAACCCAGTCGGCGTCATTCTTTGTTGCTTGAAGCGACTCTAATCGTTCAGATATCATTTCCTCTTTTTCGGGTACTGATGTGGAACAATCTGCTTTAGAGTGCTTAGCTTGAGAAGTCAAACCTAGTAAGGCAGCAGTATCTGAGTTCTTCACAAAACGAGAAGTATGCATAAAAGTAAGCTTGTTAAGCTCGTTGGCTGATTCGGGAATCACAACTGTGACAAGGAGATCAATCAAATCGGGTCGTAAAACTGAAGTATCTAAACAAGACTGCGCGTTCAAACAAACACCTATTAGTAACAGTCCCAGCAATCGGCTGGCCATTGATTTCTCCTTTCGTGTCCGACAAAATGCAATCACGTATTCCTGAAAGTGCTGTTTAACCACATCTTCGGGAAGACGCGAGAAAAGCATTCTGATTATTGCCAACAGGCAAGTGCGAATTGATCGATTGGATTCACGAATCACAGCCGTGGAAACGGTAAGGAGTAGCTTCTCATGCAGCCCATCGCCTAAAAGACGACTCACAGGTAATTCCGCAACAAGACCTGACAACAAGGAAACTGCCGATAGACGTCCAGCCGGTTTAGGATATTGTAATTGAATAATGAAATAGTCAATAAACGCATAGATGTAAGATGCCTTATGGGGATAGTTGAGCAGAAATGCCACCAGACAATGACGCGAGACAGCACGGACTGATTCACTACCGGCGGTTATCACTAGTCGTTTTAAGCGTGTCACTAGACTTGACAGGCGAGCACTGTTTTCGCCGAGAACTTCTACTTTTGAAGACTGGTCGTCAAGGTTCACTTTAATATTTTCAAGTTCAATCAATTCCTCCTGAGCTATGTCCCGGGCGTAAAGCATTTGAATACCTTCTTTTTTAATTATTTCTTGTTGTTCCTCATACAGTTCGCTTAGTGCATCGCGACATTCAGTCAAAGAACAAAAATATCTCTCAGCTTCTTTTTGAACACCGGGATCCTGATAGCGACGAGTCAGTATTGCCAAAAGCAATGACAAAGCCGGTGCTGAAGATGCATCCCGTTGAAGCTCGGCATCCACAGTGTTTATCAGGGCAGCCAATTGAACTTTAGTCAGACGATATGCTGAAGCCTGATGTCGTAGTAAACAAGCCAATGTATTGTATAAAGACTGGGCAAACACTTGTGTATCGGCATCTTTTGCAGCCGCCTTGGTAGCCATTAATCCAGCATGCCTGCCAAGTAATCGAAAAAGCTCATCACCAGCATGAACGAGAACCGGCTCCATGCTCCGGATGACCGCATCCAATGAGTTGTTGTCCTCATTTGCTCGCTAAATTTTTCAAAAATAGATAGTATAATTAAAATAAAATTCACAGAAATAAAAGCTACAATTTGAATCTAAATTTGACCGTACATCCACAATTTGGTCAATTTCATGGAACTAACATATATGCAATTGTGTATTAGGTCGCTGTTTTCTTAATTCTTTGGGTCAATATATCGGATGACGCGTCACCTCTGAAATACATACCGATATATCATATTCCGGTAAATTCCGCTTCAATGCTCATTTTTCATTGTTTAAACATAATTTTTGCTTCAGCAAGACTTTCGAGATACCCATTTTCAAATAGCCGTTTCGTAGTGACAATCACAATTTTCTCTGTAATGCGCTTGCGATCCTATAAAAAAACATGCTATCGAGTATACAACTGAAAAATTATTTATTAAACTGAGCGGCATCGCTCAAATTTGCTATAGTTTATTGATCTAAGGAGCATTATCTTATTTGTTAACATCGCTCATGCATTAATCAGCTGAAATGTGTCGACAAAAAGAAACTCCACAGTTGCAAAAAAAATGGATCAGACGAAACGGCCAAATCCAGTTACAAGCAAAATGTAACAGAAGCGCCATGTACTTTCATAATGCATGACAAGACATATTTAAAAATTGAATCTACTATCAACGCAATCAAACAGAAGAAAAAAGTATTCTAGCAGGATAAAAAAGTACTATTAGTTTTAAACAAAACAGCATCATAAAAATCGACAAAAAAATCTGCGGGCATTGTGCTGCTCCGAGCACACCGCTGTTATTTACCCACGCCGATTAAAAAAAATTGCGAGAAAGAATTTCAACAAATTATGCAAACTATTTATCTTTGAAGATTTTGAACACTGATAAAAAATGTAAATGCCATGAAATCATCAGTCCCTAATTTACATATCCAGAACACATCAAGTTATATTCACAAAAATACTTTATAGTAAAAAAGAGGAACAGTATGAAATGTCAAGAAAGGAACAATAAAAGTAGCTATTATTTATTAGGTGTTGCGCAATTAGTAACAAATTAGTTCAATTATGACCAGAAGGATAAACCGAAGACAGCATGAGAGGAAAGTATAATCTCGTGCACATTTGTTACGTGCTTACTTGCGATTCATCAGTGGGAGCCGGTATTACGCCCTTTATCCGACCCTCGCGCCCTGAACGTATTGAACAGTATAGCTAATAATGGTATAAATTAACAAATTAAACTAAAACGAATAAAGTGAAAATTACTTTACAAACAGCGTTGTTAGTGGCAATGTTGTCCAGAAATGTTTGCTTAAAGACAAAAGATATGTAAAAAGTTATTGTGTACCACTTTTCGATAGAATATTGAAGTCCACTGAGCAAAATGTACGAGAAATATGGCTAATGTTAGGCGACGAAATGCATGCCGCTTAAGATAAGACCCGACCGGAATCCAGACTTTTCGTCTCGTGTTTGATACATGCGAAGCGCTCATAAGATAATCAAAGAAAACGACTTAGATTCAACTGGAGTCAAACTAAATAATATTGCCTTGTATTAAAATTAAAATTGGTCGTACAGTACAAAAAGATTACTCAACATCCCCACATATTATGTCGTTACCATTCTTGTATACATTCAGAAGAAAAGCATCAAGGCCACTAATTTGAATTACGTATTACTAACTTCGATGGTCGACTATTTACAGTGATCCATTCTTTAAACAATCTTCAGATCCTGAATTAAGGACTACACAGTCCGTGTTTGGAAAATAATGATTATGATGAGAAATACATTCTATTTACTTATATAAAAATCACTTCGTTGATTGGTTTAAATTAAAACCTACCAAAGCACTAGATGATCCGTGCAACAGCTGATTTGTAGAAGTAATTGTAAATATAATCTGAAGAAAACGAATTGCTACAGCAAGTACACGAATATAGTTGACTTGAAGACAACTGGTCACCAATGGCAAGCATCGGGCTACTATCTGCATATCGGACAGACGTGAAGCCTGCAATCGACGATACCGAACAAGACCACACACGACGCTAAGACCAAACCTGACCAAAAGGTGAGCTTGAGATTTTACACCATCTTTGCTCGCACTCGTTGCATCTGATCGTTTACTCCTTGCAGAGGCCGGATCTGGTTTTAATGTAAGATAATCCCATCGTGGTTCCATTAACTCAGATTTCGCTTTATTCCATCCAACAACACCATTATAACAAATATCAATGGAAGTGCTTTCTTTTACTGGCTCTTGAGCGATCAGAGCTGAAAAATAGTCCTGCACTAAATCGATAGCGAGATTGCATAGATATTCGGCATGTTGACTTGTCATTGTTGTAACTGCGGTGGAAACTCCCATGCTGCTCAGATTACTGAAAGTGTTAACAGAGAGAAGACTCGCAGTTGTCGGTAGCTGTTCCAGAACAGCTTCAAGTCGAGCCAATGCACGCTTTCTGTAACGCAATCCACAACCAATGTCCTCGACGTCGACATCATTTTTATTCGCCGATGTCTTATCATTGTTAAATATAAGTGCGCGCCCAGAAGCAGCGGCCGTTGCCACAGATTCCAAACTTTTAAAGAGTCTCCTTAAGCCAGTCTGATAAAAAATAAATCGAACACAACAGTAATATATCAGCGTAGAAGTGTAAGGAATTCAATGCTAAGTAACTACAGCATGCATAATTAAATATCTGGATACATTCATACTTTGATACGCGAAGCCGAAGAGTTCAAATTTACGACGCAAGGAACACACAGTGCGAAATAGTAACCAAATCATACAAGTGCCAGACATTATTCATTGGTCACTGATGGCAGTACATTTTGGCAGAAAAACTAAATTAAATCTACCTATTCCAACTAGGCAGTACCTACTTAGCATTCTTTTATAAGCCTCAAATAACTAAAATAAATCCTCATTGAGCAATAACTAAATTGTTTGAGCAGTATGTACCTGGGATAATAGACGACATAATCGCGCAATTCCGTCCGGCGCTTTCAGGCCTTTGGCTTCAGGAAGACTGGCGCTTTTTAATCCACTTAAATCATTATTTCCGCATTTAGAAACAGTTATTCCAGATTGTTGTCCAGCCACGCGTCTGGAATCCATCTCTTCAGCAAGACTTCCGGCAACCTCATCAAGGTAAAGCACCGTCATAATTTGACCAATAGCATCAAATGGGCCTGTAGAAATAAACAATATATAATACAATTGCAGACGTATTCCAGGTACAAGCATTATGCAACTATTACAACAAAGGTTATTGAATTCATTGAGCGAATAACAATAAGAGTTTGGCGCCGACAGATGCCTTCTATTATGCTATCGAGTCAGTTTACCCAGTGACAATAGATATTGAAAGAACTGACTAGAGAAGCATGTAAACAGTGTTGGATGATTCAAATAAGTATCAACATTGCAAGAACCAATAACCGACAAGAACCACGAAAAGAAATAATTAAAACGTGTTTTTTCAAATGTGCTTCAGGATTCACCAAAGCAACAATCCCACAGATAGCATACTCATCGAAAACAACCGATCACACACAATTGACTACAGATATAATATATTTCAGACAGAAATCATCACAAATAAATGAGAAAAAAATACTGAATCGTCTGAAATTCTAACATAACGCAAAAGAAGACTGAATGCAGTGCACGGCTTTCGCGGCGTAGTGGATGAATTATAAGACAAAAACAAATGCCACTTAGTTAAATTCCTGGCCCCTTCAATTTGGTAGAGTACTTGATGATTGCATCAGGTAACAAATACAATTCATCCAGAACTTAAACAGACTGGTCTCAATCAGAGGCATATTTGCTTTTGAGTTTGTGGCTCTATTCACTGCGCCACCTGTACCGTATACCACGCACAGTCTTAATTTAAACACCAACTTATGCTTTTGGTTAGCATTTACTTTCCCCTCAAGATCTACAGTACTAACTAGCCGCCTTCGATCTGCAATTATACGATATCTCGCTACTTTGGAAGTTGTACTGATGAGAAGTTTAATGGCATCGTTCTGATTACACTTATTTTGATATCATGAAGGAAACAGTGCATAAAGTTGCACAGACAATTCTCCTATTAGAACGTCCTTATTGGGAATATTAAGTACTGTCCAGAATTTGCCGCGGACGAAACTCAAAAGGGACACATTAGTTTCGTTGTTCGTGAATCAAATCACCGCAACACCCGTTCAGCATATTACGCTTTGTTTTAGCCTATACTTTAGGCAAAATATATTTAAAGAGTTCAAAACTCCGAAGTGGGTGTGCTCCGATTTGAGTTCCGTTCACGGCAAATTAATGACAGTACTTGAAGAGATCTCGTGAAGAGCGAAACCGATCTATTGGAAGAATTTCCCTTGTAACCTTAGCCAATGTTAAGTTCACATTGATATATATTGAAGTAAGACAGCAGGATTTTATTATAAACATTTTGTCAGTATATACTAAACTTGGCATAAGATAGAAAAAAATTCACAAAGTAGAATAATCTTGTCCATTGTTGGCACTTGTTAAGCACTTTTCAGAATTGTTGCGACAGGGTTACGAGTCGTGGAACACTTTAAAAAATGAAAAAAATATCAAATCTCTTCTGTGATTAATACAGGCTGAATTTCAGAGTTTCAGTCTGGTAATGATTCCATTAATTGTCATGATTAAAGCATTGCGATAATAAAGATTTACCTTTCATTTTGTCATTTGTGCAATCCTGATTTGCTTTCTTCACATTTATTTCGCCAGATAAAAATGCGGCTTCAACATTCATCAGACATTTATGCAAGGTATACAATCGCACTTGTTTGGCCGCATATCCGCGACACAACTGTTGTTGAACAACGAGAAACAGTTTGTCCAGACAACGTCCAGGTCCAAGAAGTCGTGCTATTTTTGCTAGTGTCTGGCCAGCTACTAAACGTTGCTTAGCAACACCATCGGCTCCCGAATCAGTACCATTTGCTACACGAAGGACGTCTACAATTCGCAGAACAACGCGCGATATATTTGACTCAAGGTAGGTGGAGGGAAGACGTTTCAACAAATTAACGAGGGCTATCGCCAGCGGTATTTCAACAGCGCCGCCACGAGATGAAGATGTATCCCGCAATTGTGAGTTGAAACTTTTTTGTGTGACAATAAAGCGCATTATGGAATTAACAACACTCGACATGTATTTTAAAACATCAGTGGGCTGTACAGACGTTTTGAATGACGCTATTGGCAATTGCAGAGGAACATCTGATTTACTTTCCTCGTTTGTTGAATTGTGCGGAGAATTGAATTCGTCTTCATTATCCGATTGCTCAACTTCCATATTGCTTTCGTCCAATTCAGTATTGGATACACCGGTGTCAAATGACTGCTTATTGAGATTCCATTTTGGTGGTCTGAAGCTTTCAACAAGCGCTACAAGCATACGCAGTGCTAAATTACGATTCATAAAACAAGACTCACTAACGCGCATTTGTCGTAAATGACCCGTGAGTAATTCTGTATAGCCTTTCCAACTGATTCTTGTAGCAAGCGCACCAAAAGCATCTATACAATTAACGATTATCTTATGCATTTCCTCACGCCCACGTCTATGCGGAAGTAGACATGAGTTGGTATCTTCGACAGATCGCTTTAACTCTGCATCAAGAAAGTGGCGAATGATAGGCAAAATAACATGTTTTAGCTGATGCTGTGTTAAAACAAACTCATTAGGAGATAAGCCGGCAATCGAACGTGTTTTGTCTAACTGCCGTTTTGACACGAGTGTGTTGGGATTTCTAATGAATAGAGCCAATTTGCGAAGCCCAGCATTTTGTTTTGATGAAGTTCCGCTGGCTAAACACGAGAACACGCATTGACTAGGATTCTTCTCATCTGTCAGCAGAGATAAAGCAGAAAACTTTGTGTGCCATTTAAATTGACACACACAACTATTTAGAAGACGCATAATATATATTCGTTTTGCTCCGTAAGTGTGCTTCACTGCTCTCAAAATTTCAGGCCACAAACCGCCGACAATTAGTTTTTGCATGAGGTCCGGCATAGCAGCAGTACATAACGGCCTATTCACCTCATTCCGATTTAAATCCAAGCTGTACGCCGAGACAGTGCGCATAAGTGTTGTCAAGTAATCAAGAGCCGCATCTCTCAGCTGAAGTTCACAATTTTCAATTGTATGAATTGCACAATGGACACCAGCCAAATGCACTGCAAGCGTCACACAAGCCAAAAGGTTTGCGATCGGTTCTTTCGTGTTTTTCTGAATTGCCGGAATAAATGCGCAAAGAGTACGTAGGTGAACAAAAGCGGCATCACGTTGAACAACGTCTAACTGGTCCAAACGTGAACTGTCCCACGCGTTAAGCTGAAACAAAATTGTCATTATGGTAATTTAACAACAACACTAATGACAATTGATAATTGTATTGAGGCATACATTAAATTCACATATAGCTATTTAGACCGTAGCACATAAGTTCAACTCACCATAGCGACCACCCGGGATAGAAAATCGCAAGAGCACTCATCAACTGAGCCACAGCACTGCCTACACATACTGTTAAAGATCTCTTGGCAATCGCACACGTCTTTTAATTCAGGCTCATGGGTGAGGCAATCAAATAAGTTAATAAGCGATGTTTTGGCAAAAAGCCGACGACTACAAGCTTCCACGACGTTAATGAGGAGACCACGGCATAATCGCGAACTGATTCTTGAAAACAATGCCAAAATGCGGCTGGAAAAAAAGATACACAGAGATGTAAAGCATGTGTATAGATAGTGACACTCATTTGTACTATGTGGATTATTTTGCAACACAGAAAACAGTGAAACTTGGTTACGGAGGATCAAATGATTAATACTGAGAAAAGAATTTGACGAAAAGACGATAGACCTACCCTTCCAGAGGTCCCATGCATCAGTGCAGCTATAAAGAGTTAAATCCATTTATAGTAGTGTAAAAGCATAGCTGATTCACTGCTTACTGACTAGTTAATAATTATCATACATTTCTTGTTCTATTTTAGAATATCCACGGAAATAAAAGCATAAGCTGAAAATTATGTTACCTGCATTTTATAAACTTATTTATTGATATCGCCCTATCTTTTCACTTATAATTATCAATGAAACTGAGCAAATGTGCCTTTTTCTAGAATGCCAGTAATATTTGTTGCAGAGATTGAATTAGGTTTTCCAATCTGAACTTTGGACTAC
>JAQBSW010008169.1:0-35880 GCA_029291075.1 Eudiplozoon nipponicum | reverse complement strand
GTTCATTTTGGTGCTAAAATGTCCCAACTCTCAAGAACTGCTGTGCTAGGATTATCAAATAGTTGAAGGGTTGTGTAGTGCGGTATCACAAAGGTGACTACCACGATTTGCGCAAAACGACAACCCACGATCGTTAGTTCAAGATTTTTCACAGCCAAGGGACGAGTGTATTGTCTAACCCGGAAGAGATGCTTCACAACCATAATATGAGGGATTCCGCCTGGTCATCGAATCGCCCGCACCGTTTCCGTAAGTCACCACAAAGATCGTCCGGTCCCCTATCACTGTAGCGTCACGACCCTTCATCAAATTGCCAGCAAAGTAATGTGCAAAGATCAGGTTACAGAAGGCTAGCCAGTCGCTCACAATTAGCTGGGCGTTCCCCAGCCATCATTACTAATAATTGGTGTGTAAATCATTGTACATGGGGACACAGAACTACAAAATGGCCTCAGAACATGTAAAGATGGTACCGTGTGAATTTACACGGTGGCCCACAGGCAGTTTATCTAAGAATTACGATCAGACCCACAAACAGACAAGTACAAAAGAAGTAAAGCCGACGCCTATTACTTTTGTAGTTAACTGTTGTTATAGATAAATTCTCACGGGTCGCGTTCGTTGTTGATACAGGTACTGCAATGTAATTAATAACGCCTAAATATCCTAGTGACTTGCAGCACCGATGTACAGCTAAATGACATCAACGGCCAGCCATTTAAAACACAGCTTGACAAATCTCACAGTAGCATTAGGTCTATGTCGAGTATTTCCACAGACGTTTGTAGTCGCAGACGTGCCATGTTGTATTTTAGGACACAATTTTCTCTCCAAGTATGGCCTGATAATTGATACAGCCAAAGGTTCTTTGCTGGGCCCAGTTATGAATTTAACTGTGCGTATCTGTGTTGATAGTGTCGATCACCTGGTTTTTACACACAAGAGCAATAACTCGTGCGAATCCGCTCACCTACGAGAACGTGAGATTGTCAACACTCTTCCGAAGATCATGAATATCCCAATATCTTATCCTATTAGTCAAACTAGATTAACTACGCGGCAAAACATAGCGACTGAAGGCCCGCTAGCCTTTGCCGACGGGTGATGTAACATGCCACAATTACACTTGCTCTTCAAACAGGCGTTTTTCTCTCTATATTTATAGAGCTATAGTTTGGTGTATCAATAGAATTTATTGGTGGTCATGTAGGTAAGTTAAAAACAATGTTCATTTAGGTTTACTAATTCATCTAGAGTAAGTCTACCTATTTTAATGCATGCACAATCAGTCAAGCGTCGTTTTGGTTACAGCAGAGCACTGAGATTTGTCATGTGGCAGTGGCATTTTGTAGCATTAGCCAATCATCATCATCATCATTTCCAGCCACACAAAAGTCAAGTGACTAATGGTTTACTGCCAAATAACCATAAGGAGTGAAAAAAAGTATATAAGTGAATTTAGATAAATTATTATTGAGATTTACGAGAGAGGGAGAGGGGTAGAGAGAGAAGGAAAATCTTGCTACTATGAGTAAATTTATCAGGATAGCTCACAGAAATGAGGCAAACTAAACCTCTCCACAACACCATTATGGTCAAGTTAGCATTCGGGCAAGGCGACATCAGCAACACAGCTTCCTTGCGGATTTCACCGTATCACGTCATAAACAAGCCGAACCTCGCAGCTAACTTTACCCTACTAAGAAAAGAAAGTTACGAAGATGATTCTACTATACATCTGCAACAAGATCGCCACTGAGCTCGATTCGCTGCCATATCGCTATGGGTTTCTAACCAAGAACTGTGATGTGCACGAGGACCCCATCCCGGCAGACAGGTGGATCCTATACTACCCAATTTGGATGTAAGTGACTTTAATTGTTTCTGCCATGTCAAAATCTGCCCACCTTTTTTATTACGCTAATTTGGTGCTGGATGAGAGAACAGAGCTCTATTGGGCAATCGAAATGAGGGCATACGCAAAACGTGACAGAGCCAACCAAGTTGATGGAGCCTTATTTGCTTTTCTAAAGACGAGCACTTATTGTCAGATCCAAAAATACGTCTACGGATGTCAACTTTAGTTATTCGTTGTTGGTAACCGACATGTGCAATACTTCTCAAACAGCGATGATCGAATGCCTGTAAGCGTCTCAGATCATCAACTCTAAGAGGCCAAATTTCACTAGCGTATAGTAAGACTGCGCGTACAGATGCATTGTAAACACGACCTTTAAGGCAAAAAAAATACAGACAAATTATGGCATGTTAATTGGCACAACACACAAGAATTCGCTGTGCCTTATTTTGTCACGTCTGAAGAACATACGTGCGAGGATTCAACAATGTGTTGCGCAATTGCAGTCGTGTATTCACCATTTGATTCAAAACTGGCGTTCAACTTGCAATGTTCTCTCATTCGAGTGATAAACCGTCTGGTCGATCAGCCTATGTAAGCTAATCGATAACTCGCGCATGTATATTGGTAAATAATATTTGAAGTCGACATTAACGGCTGTTTCTCTTTGATTGCTAGTAAAGGCAAGTGTGCTGCCCTAAATAACACTCCTAGTTTAGCTGCATTAAATGTGCGTGTTAATGCCGCTTCAACTTTCTTTTGTGCCATTCGGAAAACTGCATCCCCCTTAAGGGGATGTTCAGGTAGACTGCTTTCTTTTCCGGTCCGAAATACGTCTGTTTCTGTTTACATCCCCTTTAAATAATTGTATAGATTAATTATCTAGGATAGCCATTAGATATTAAGTCGTTTATGGCTTTAGAATATTCGTGGCCTTTTGAAAGACAGCAGAAATGCAGTAATCAAAATGCTACGCGCTGATAAAGGCAAGAGCGTTGCTTAAATTGACAAACCCGACAAAATACAACAGGTGGATAGAGTGCCAAATAAAAATACAAATTCACGAGTCTAGAGAATAAATCAGATGAAATAGGCAGAGTGAAGCGAAAAGTAATAAATGAAATTACGATTTTGATAGATACCGATTTAATTGATGAGGACATAGCGCAGAAGCTTAAACCAACTTTATCATCTACACCAACAATGCACGGATTTTTTAAATCAATTTTGCGAGATTGAATTAAACACCAATCGCATTGTATTTAACCAGACCTACTTAATTTCAAGTCAAATCATTGGCATCTTAAAATCATTCACAATAATAAACCTTAGATTAACAGGCATAGCACTTGCGGATTTGAATTTGGCAGACTTCGATAAATATTCATAGCTAATGGTTATCATCATAAGTCAACAGATGTTAAAACGATAGTTGCCTCAACCCAATTTAATCCTAAGTTGGAATACGTAAAATCTGATAGATAATACCGGACTCCCAATTAAGTACAAACGTTAAACCACTAGCATTAAAATACAACATAAGAACTGTTCCAAGACAATCCCTTACCCTGGGAAGTAGACTCCTTAACTAAAAGAATAGTGAACGCTTAGAAACATCGGGAGTGCATGAAATCCAATGCAATGATTGTAGTCTCGAATATGTTGGTGAGACCATGCGCCCAATCAAAGTACGAAGAGGTGAACATAAAACTGCGTGTAAATATGGACATATTGCTAAATCTGATCTTGCTCGTCATGTAGAGGAGACTGGGCATACTATCGACTGGGAGGAATGCAAACGCATAACAATATGTAGTGGTAACCGGATGGTGATGTTGATTAGGGAATCCATTGAAATTAAGTTAAGCTAAGAAATGCATTACGCAGCAGTTGAAAATGCAATTGGTTCTATTTGGAACGCAGTATAAACGAATGGTAGGAAACCACAAATACATGAACATGAATTTAGATCCAGTAAAATCGTAAGAATAGTGGATTAAGATTAACATTTATATGTTGACTTACAAGGTTATTACGTGTTAATCAATTAATGATAGTAAAATCCTTCCAATTTTCACCCTTTCACTGTTCTTGTGATTTATATTGTAATTTGGAATTCATAATGAGTTAACGCTTATTATATTGCTTAAATTTGTGTTAAATAATTCTGTTAATTTTGTCTTAACATCACCTATTCCATTTAATGTATTAATCAAGCCTTTTATTTTAAACGAACATTGGTTGCGCAGGCGTTGGTAAAAATTTATTTCAATCAAGGTTGCGATCTCGATATAAACACCTGACCCATTATGTACACACATTTGTCAGTACAAACTAGTTGTTGTATAGCGTAGAAAAGGCAATTCATCCAGTAGACCGGTTTCGTTCTTATCGGGAACTCATCACGTACTGGCCAGAATTTGCCGCGGACATGGGTCGAACCTGGGCAAGTCTACTTCGGGATCTGGTGCTCTAACCACTGAGCCATCCTGCCGCACACTACACACACTTTTCAGTTATATTCTAACTTGCGTTTTTGAATGGCCTTCCCTTCAGGTGCAACCTATGTGGCATCTCTTTAGACAAAGTTTGCTCGAGTGGTGAAAACAATTAATTAAATCAAGATTGCGATGAATAGATTTCCAGACTCACAAGCAGACCTGCGCAATTTCGAGCCCTGACCAAGGAAAATTCTGTAAACAACCAAATCGGTTAACTGGATGAATTGCCTTTTCTACACTATACAACTCTTAGTTAATACTCACAAATGTATGTACATAATTAGACAGGTGTTTATATCAAGTTCGTAGCCTTGATTTAAATAATTGTTATTACCTCTCGATCAATAATGATTGTTTAACATCCGTAGTACCAGTTTGCCCTGTGCTGAATAAGAGGCAGTCAAGGCAATAAGAAGGGTTCGACAAGAACGAGAGAAGCGAACTAAGCCAATCCAGACAATGTTTTAACTGTGGATTTGATGCGTGGACTATACACGTACATACCGGCACACTCCCGAGTTGCAACATCGTTATCAGCAGCCAATCATAACCACCTTTATAGACTTCTCAGTCGCTTTCAAACCTGCCATGCTCTAAAACATTTCGACTACCCGAAGTAGGTTAAGATGACTCATAGACCTGTATTCGCAATAATAATGGTCACTCTGAATCGTTTGCGATTAGCTCCGGCGTTCGACGAGGATCTTTCATCGCTCTCTGTCGATGCATCCTTTGCTGAGATCACTGAAACCTGGAATATGTTAATGATGCTCTTTTGGTAACCGCTCGTTGATGTTCCATTACCGTTACCACTTGTTGTGTAACTTCGATTGTGTTCGTTTTGACACAATTTAAGAAGGCCGATTTCGACACCCTTCTGGTTCTATTCGAATAAATTCATTACCAGGTACGCAACGCTTAATTAAACAATTGCAAGTTAAAATGCGTTGTGAATGCTCTCTACGCAAACGGAGCATAATGCTGGAAGACGTAATAAAGATTTCCACTGGACAACTCGAGAATCAGCAATGGCGAGAATTGTGCTTCCGTTATAAGAACACAGCACGGCCACTCGGCTTCCTCCCAGCTCACCTCCTTGTAACAAGTGCATGTCCGCTCGACAAATGAAAACATTCGTCGGCAGATTTTACTGAAGCATCATTATAGTCGTTCGAAAGACGAATAGTTGTAGTTCTTAAGTACCGGAAAGGTTCAAAATAAAATTGCTTAGGCTTGGAGCGATAAAAGACAATTGCAGGGCCGAACCTCCTTTTTAGAATTGGTCAAACAGATCATTTTTTATCCTCCGTATTGAGGTAAAGCACTCTTAATGGTTGCGTCTACAACATGCTCACTGTCTTACATAAGTAAGTCATTCGCATATTGGTGAGAATTATTCTCTTAATAGAGATTACCTGAACAAGTAGTAGGAGGTTGTGAATACAGTAGACGACGAATGAAATGTTAAGAGCAAGCGAGAACTGAATAAGCTAATAAAAACACTTAAGAATTCGTATTCGTCTGTCAGAGCCAGTTCAAAAGTAAACAGTTCGAATGCAATCACCATCAGCAAATGTACACCAACCAACGTCTCGATCTCTCTCTCACACACAAACACAACCTACGTTTTCATTCATTAGTGAAGCAAACAAATTAGCACAACAACGTGAAAACGAAAAAGCAAATATAGCAATGGTGGATAAGTAAACAATCCGATTAATTGAGCGCCAACCAGTCAGAAAAATGCACAGGTAAGTTGAATGTTCGTAGTTCTGTTAAATTATTGGCACTAATGACATGAGAGTAAACGTGTCAGACAAGGAGGGTCATTTTCGTATCAAAACCAGTTCTTTGGAACATGTGAATCATGTCAGCACTGGGTAGCAGAAAATTGAAGACAAGGAAGACAAAACATATCTTTCATGCAAAGTCAATGGGAATGCACAATGAGGCGTCGATATTGTTCCTAGCTAACACCGTGACGCTTGCGTAATTCATGTAATGGATTCCTGTAAACAACCGGCCTCATGTGAGGAGTTCAAATAAGTCTAGAAAATAGTTCTCAAGTGGTGCAGAATTCAATAACTGATGCTTCATTGTATATAGCAACAACAAAAGAATAAATAACAAAAATAATTTCATAATTATCGTTCTATTTAAACAAAACTAATTCGCGTCAATTTCATTTCACCACCAAATCCGTTAATAAAGTATAAAATTAGTTAAAAACTAGAGTGAAAGAACAATTTCACTTAAAAGCTTGTGTCAAATTGACTGGGGAACGCGGTTTTTGCAATTGTACAACATGTTGATGAAGCCGTAAAAATATGTTGTCCAGATATTTTTTTAAATGAGCTATTAATTCATGAATTGCTACGGGTTCATAACATCACAATAAAATCGTTATCATGATCATGATCATGATCATGATCATCATCATCATCATCATCATATATATATATATATATATATATATATATATATATATATATATATATATATATATATATATATATATATATTCTTATAATTAGGAAAACACAAATAACAAAGTGGATAAAGGCCATTTATTTCGTGAATACTAATCATCTCTTATACAATCATACATATTTACACAGTTTGGGTTTTCAATTGATTATGCTAGTGGTAATAAATCTGACTCGTTTTTATTGCTGTTTCTTGTTTTGGCTAGTTGGTGTGTGTGTATGCGTTTGTGTTTGTGTGTGTGCGTTTTTGCATGTAAAGGTCATTCTCGCAGCAGACCCTTCCGAAATCCTCAAACAAGCAAATGGAGTCGATCCAGACATCAAATTCACTCTCCAGGTAGAGAAAGACGACAGTTTTCCCTTCCTTGACATCAAACTCACTCGAGAAGCAAACGGAGATTTGACACTGGCCATACATAGAAAATCCACTTTCACCGGACAATACATTTACTACAACAGTAGTGTGACAAAATCCCACAAAAGAAACTTAGTAAACAACCTAGCAAACAGAATCAGGAAGATCTTCTCTGAACACAAGATTGAGGAAGAACTGGGCTACCTCAGGAAAATTTTGCTAATGAACAACTACCCAGAGCGTTTCATTGATTTCAACATCAGACCACGGCAGATTCGTACTAGAGAGGATACCGTCAAGCAGGTTTTCCTAAACTTACCATTTAGAGGCGACGTACCAGCCTCAATAATTGCACGGCGGCTGAAAAGAATAACTAAGGACAACTTTCCCAGTGTTAAAGTTAATATCACATTTAGTACACAGAGAATCATGAGGTTGGATGCCAAAGATCAATTGCCAATTCTCTCAAAATCATTCAGTCTACAAATTCTCATGTATATGCGGTAGCACATATATCGGACGTACGAAGAAGCAATTGATAAGCAGAATCCAGCAACATTTGCCACAGAAATTGATTAACAAAGGCTTGGCACCGTCAGGAAAATCAGCTATTTCTGATCATATATTGGCAACGGGGCACCCTGTCAATTCGACCAACTTCACAATTCTACATAAAGCAAAATCAAAAAAATTATTTATTTATGAAGCCCTTTACATAAAACAACAAGCACCTTACCTTAATATTCAAAAGTTTCATCAACATGATATTCTTATCGACTGGCCAAGAATAACAAAATTCAAAAACAATCTACTAGTATGCAGCCAAGAACAAGCAGGCCCGCGACTAGAATCAACAAACATACAATCGGAATAGCGACAAACTGAAGTGAAAATAACAGAGGCGCATACGATGACAGAAGTCTCCAAACAATGTGAGCGTTTAACACTGCAATCCACACTGGCGCTGTTACCATGTGAAAACAACAACTTTGCGCAACAAGGTGAAACGATCAACTATACTGGGGAAAATAGCACTTGTATATGTAACAGTGAACAATGCGCACAAATGGTTAATTCTCAAGCTATCAAAACAATAATGACCAGATCTCAGATATCACTTTGCAATACTGCGAGAATGACCTTTTCAAGCAAACACGCATACACACAAACACAAACGTATACACACTCACCAACTAGCCAAAACAAGAATACTGTGTTAAATTAAAAAGGAATGGACATTATATATATATATATATATATATATATATATTTCAATTGTAGATATTAAGGGAGAAAATGGGAGAGAAGCGTTTCGTATATCTGACAGAATGCATTTAAAACTTCGCATATGGTATTAGGAATTTCATTACTCATCGCTTAATAATAATATTATGAACGCAAATATTTCCTCATGATTATGCAGCAGTGAAGCAGCAAAATTTATGCTGGCGAAATGCTGTTAATGACGATGATGATGATGATAAATGCTCGTAAGGTATGCTCTAACTTCTGCATACTAGCGTGTCGTGTAATAACAATTATTGGCAGAATTCATCGGAACAGCATAATTTGTGCCACGAGATGGATGGTTGTATCTGTGAGGTATTAAGCAGACGGAAAGTTTAGAAACAAAAAATAGATTAAAACTACAAAAAACGTTAAGCTCTTCTTGCTTACCACACCTTTTAACCATGGAAGCGGCCGAACTACATCTATGATAGGGTGGAACTTGGCGCCAGAGTTGGCCGAGGCGAACCATCTTCCCGGCGTCCATAAGTCCGAAACCGTAAAGCATGCTGTCTTCAGTACGTGCAGAATATTGAGCATAATGTAAAGACAAAGCATTTTCAAGAAGTCACAAGATTTTGCAAAATCATTCGAATAAAACAATTAGCCAAAATAAATTTCTAACCCTAACAGGTACTTTGCACAGAGACTAGTTGTAATCTTTCAATGCCGTATTACGTGTTGCGCACCTAGTAACAAATTAGTTCAGTTGTGACCAGAAGGATAAACCGAAGACAGCATGAACGGAAAGTATAATCCCATTCACATTCGTTTCGTGCTTACTGGCGACGCATCAGTAGGAGCCGGTATTACGCTCTTTAACCACTACATATTTTGGTGAAGAATGTGGGATAATAGGACGGTTGTAATGTTGTTTGTATTTGACATGGCATCCTACCATGAAGTATCGAATACAAAAGGCCATATCAGGTCATCTAACTTTCACAGGAGACCGATTATCACTATTGGTGAGGTGGGTTGTGTGCTCTAATAGCATATTAAGCTATATTATGCAGCACATCTGCCCTAGTGGAGTTTGACATACTGGGTAAGCCAATGCGGAGGGATCAGACTAACAATTATTTAATTCACTCACCTCACTTATTACTACAAATCGGCGACCTAGTTTTCCGTTACAGCCATCAGATGGTCAAGAATTTCATGGGCAGTGACGCATCGGTATGCCATGCGGATTTTATCTTTATTAGTAGTAGTATTAGTAGCACCAGTAGTAGGTAGTATTAAGATGTAGTATCAGCAGTATGAATAAAAAGAACGGAATTGCTAATAATAATAATCTTAGTAGCATTAGTAATAGTAGTAGTAGTAGCAGTAGCAGTTGTAGTAGTAGTAGTAGTAGTAGTAGTAGTAGTAGTAGTAGTAGTAGTAGTAGTAGTAGTAGTAGCGGTAGTAGTAGTAGTAGTAGTAGTAGTAGTAGTAGTAGTAGTAGCAGTTTTAGTAGTATTAAAAGTAGTAGTAGTAGCAGTATTAGTAGTAGTATTTGTAGTAGTAGTAGTATTATGAGTAGTAGTAATAGTAGTATTGGAAGTGGTATTAGTAGTAGTAGTACTGGTGGTAGTAGTTCTTGATGTAGTAATAGGTGGCCTATTATTAGTAGGGGTAAGCATAAACAAATAGGCTCAATCAAGCTAATGCCGAAGTTTCGTGCTTACTGGCTACCCATTGGTTCGAGTCGGCGCAGCACCGATAAGTACGGTGCACTTCTCCTGTATTTCATGTTATTCGACTAATTGACGCCGATCGAGGTCAGACTATGATGCTTCTTGCTGAAGTACCTTATGTTCCCAATGGTTCGGTGAAGCTAAGCCGCTTTCCAAAATCATGGTAATAATACCTGTTACAAGGCGATTACATAATACATTTATTGTGTTTGCTTTTAAGTTGCCTCTTGCAATACACTGCTGATATGATAATACACAAAGTATTGAAGATTGAACTGTCTAAATGTACAACAATTTTTACCAATTGCATGGTGTTTTTGCGGCGTATTTAGGGCACCAACTGAAAAGTAGAAAGTTTGAACGATCAATCACGAGAAATTGCCAAGCCAACATGTTAGTGACTGAGTTATTGATGTTACTCTACACATCGCGCTCTCATTTCGGAATTCGAGCACGAATTCCTCCACACATAAGAAAAACTTGGTCACAAATAGAATGCTTCACTTGCACTAAACAGTGCAAAACGTCGATAGTGGCGTGCCGGCTGCATAAAAAAGAATTCTGCGTCACGCATTCCTGATCAGACCATTAACAATTTCGCAATGCAACACACGGCAACGAATAGTGCGTCAGCACACTGAAACAAGACGGAACACAAAAGGAAAAAGGCAACTACATTGAATCCACCTCAATCTACACATAGAGCATTGCAAAATCAGGTAAAACAGGAAAGTAGACTTTCGCTAAATGAGCAAGAACCCGTTCAAAACCACATAAGCGCACGCCAAGCAATTGTCAAAAAAAAACATGGTGAAGACAAGTGCAAAAAACCTACGATGATAGCCAGCCGCATTCCTCTGGAAGGCACCGTCTACAAAAATTTCTCTTCTCGCCGTCAATATGATGATGTGCTGGACATCGCGCCACGTCAGGTGTGGGCTGTGTGCATAGAAATACGAAATTTAAAACAAAAAAATTAATCAATTGAAATGGTAACTTGATCCAATCGGTAAATGCTCTGACAAGCATGAATCCAATCTTCTGTTGCATCTGCCTAAATAAGATTGACGACAGGTACAATTCTAATTGTAGCTAACGTTGGATGTAGATTGCAGTGAAATTTTATTGTGGATGTAATTAGAAGTACGTCTGTGGCAGATTACGTGAACACCCACGCGAAACACAATCCATCTAATGTGCGATTCATTTTCCGCACTTTGACATTGTAGGCGAACATACACCGGTTTCTTATCAAATGTATCACGTACATCTACAGCTATACACATTTTGTCAGGAAACCAAATGCAAGGCGTCAACAAAACGCCTATCTATATTAATTAAAGCAAGGTATGCAAACCAACTCCTCTATTTAAAAGCTATTGAGATAAATACAAGCATAATTCTGACTGGCAGATGTTATAACAATTAATGACGCTTCCCTAAGCAGATGTAAAACGATTTTTTAAAAATTTAAAAAATATATATATATGAATGCATGTATGTATGTATGTATGTATTTATGTAGTATGTATTTAATTGTCTGGGTATATGTATGTATGTATGTATGGATGGGTGCATGTATAAATGTATGTATGTATGTGGTATGTATGTATGTATGTATGTATGTATGTATGTATGTATGTATGTATGTATGAATGTATGTATGTATGTATGTATGTATGTATGTATGTATGTATGTATGTATGTATGTATGTATGTATGTATGTATATATGTTTGTATGTATATATGTACGTATGTATTTATGTATTTCTCTATGTATGTATGTATGTATGTATGTATGTATGTATGTATGTATGTATGTATGTATGTATTTATGTATGTTTGTATGTATGTATGTATGTATGTATGTATGTATGTATGTATGTATGTATGTATGTATGTATGTATGTATGTATGTATGTATGTATGTATGTAAGTATGTATGTATGTATTTATGTATGTATGTATGTATGTATGTATGTATGTATGTATGTATGTATGTATTTATTTATGCATGTATGTATGTATGTATGTATGTGTGTGTATGTTTGTATGTGTGTATTTATGTATTTATGTATGTATTTATGTATGTATGTATGTACAGACCAAAATTCTCAGTTTCACAGTCATGTTTATTCCTGCTTTTAATGCTAAATTAAAAATAGCACAGACATTGTTATTAGCTTTAATTCTTCGTTTTTTAATTAGCAACCAATTTGAGCAAGTGCGAGCTGGTAGAAACTGAGTGCGTGTAACCAGTGATTGAAACTCACATTTTGGAATCTGTTTTTATTTTCAAAACTGTTCTCAAAAAGCAATAGACCGTGCATAATCAATCTTTTGGTCAATACATAATATTTCGTTAAACATATTGCAAATTTTATTGTGGTTTAGCAATAATCACTAAGTGTGTGTGTAGTGTAGAGTGTGGCAGAATGGCTCAGTGATTAGAGCACCAGATTCCGAAGCAGACATGCCAAGGTTCGAGCCCTGTCCACGGCAAATTCTGGCAAATGTTTAGGTGAAGCTCGCAACCTTCATTTAAATATTATATAGCGAATAGTTTGGAACCAAGTCTAGATAAAATTTACTGAATTTTACATAAACAGAAAAGCTATTGTATCCAATACAAAATACAGTTGCGAAAAACGGTGTGAAACGCTGTTCGGAAGTGGTTATATAAGAAACGGTGAGAAAACGCCATCAAATTAATGAGTAATAGGTTCATAAATGAGACATTTTAATCATGTTCATTATAATAGATCTCTCTTTGCATTCACTTTACTTAAAGCTATTATTTTCTTTTAATTTAAATTAGCTAAATTTTATTACAATCGTAAAATTCTCTTTTCATAAAGCCGTTATTTTTTCTAACCGTTTCTTAATCTCACCTGTCCTCGTCTTTTCTTGTGCTTCTGTATTGTAAAGTTTTCTTACTTCAACATAATTTTTATTTACACATCTTCACTTTTATATGGTCTGAGGTTATGATTGCTTTAAACGAGGTAGTTTTTCAACATTAGCTCTATTCACAGCTTGATAAACTCGTAACTTGCGTGACACGCAGCCTACTATTTTTAGAGTGAATCTTAACCTTTCCTTTCTAATCTATAGGTCAAGCTTATTATAATGGCTAATGTTAACATAAACTGCTAAAGTACTACTAAATATTGTAAGGAATAATGTAGGCAGTACAGAATTTCACGATTAACGTACATGTATAGAAGCTGTTTTGTGTGTATGTATAATATGAGGTTAAAAAATATACTCATACACGCTAACAATGTAGCAATTGTGTTTTAGATTTGTTTTACACAAATCTGTACGTAAATAATTTATAAACTAGTTCTCATTTATGCACAGTGTTAGTTTGAGGTTTAGAACTTAGTGCGTTGCTGAAATAGGAAGCGCGAATTTTGCAAAAGACGTGTCGATCGAAATATCAATCAACAGCTATCAAGAAGAATTCCGAGTGAGTGGGAGATATCTCTTTCATGGGAAATGAACAGTCTATTTATTATGATGGAATGTTGTTTGATTTGGAAATTTCTAGACCTCCCGTAGATAAGATTATATAAATCGTAGCTAATCGCGTAGTAAACCTCACAACAATGAACATTAACATGAGTCAACCTGTGTTGGACAATGGTGGCTTGGACGTGACAATTCAGACTGAGAGATCACTCAGAAATGAGATCATTACGTGGGCTGTTGAAACGTAACAGGTGAATTTGGATGAGGAAAAGGTTTAACTTCTCCATAAATCTATTACGGAATCTCAACGTCTCCGAAATGAGCTGATGACAAACAATGCTACATTTGTACAAGCGATTGAAGGAGGAGCCTCGATTTTGATGAGTCATTACCATTACAATGGTTAAATGTTTGAACAGTTACATAACAATATAATAAAAAGACACAACTCATTAAGCAATCAATGATTGCGCGGGTGGGGATGAATATTCCTTACGCTTTATTTTTTAGCTTGAATTAACCAAGTATACATAAACCGTCGTCGAAAAACAGTCAAACTACTATGTTGTTATAACAGTTAGATAATGTTTGTGGCGGTGAAGTAATATATATGCAATGAAAGTATAATCTCGTGCAGATTCGCTTCGTGCTTACTGGCGACTCATCAGTAGGAGCCGGTATTATGCTTTTTACCCACTACATATTTGGCTGAGGAATGTGGTAAAATAGGAAGGTACAATCCCCTATACAAATGTGAAAATCTGCAGTAGGGAAGCTAACTTCATACAACGCCTTCGACAATGCAACTTAAAAGGCATCTCACGATATATATCATATATGCAGAATCTGTAAGCACGAAACGAATGTGCACGACAGTATATTTTCCGTTCATGCAGTCTCTGGTTTTGCCCTCCTGGTCATATTTGAGCTGATTTGTTACTAGGTGTGCAACACCTAATACACAATTACTATTTTGTTAGACCCAACGGATAGGTTACAGGGGAAAGTAAAACTATTAATCGATATTATGATTGCTAGTGATGAATTAGATTCGACGCATGGTAACACTCCCATACAAAGAGATACAGTTGCACCCAGAGTGTGCGGTTTAGTTAAAGTCCACAAGCCTGGTAATACATTAGGAACTATTGTGAATGCCCAACACTCTCCGAAATATAAAATTTCAACGTTTGTTGTCATAGAATAAGATAATATTCCTATTTCTTAAATCATACATTGCTAAACTCATGTTAGTTGGTAGAAATTGCAGATAAATGTGTACTAGGAGATAAGGATAGATTAGTAAGCTTAGATGTAGTATCTATGTACACGAATATACTGGTATCTGAAGCCATGGATTACACTTGACGTTTCCTAGTTGATCACCACTTAATATTAAAAAGAAGTAAAATGACGATTGGACACGTCATGGAGATGATGTGTATTTGTATGTCCTCCGCTTATTTTAAATTCCGGAAGGAATTTTATAAACAAATTCGAGGCGTTTCAATGGAACAACCTTTGTCGGTCCCAATAGCTAATATCTTTATACATTATTTGGAAAATAATCTGTTGGATAAGACTCCACTGAAACCAAAATTGTACCTACGGCTCTCGGATGGCGTATTAATGATCTGACACCTCGGTGATGACGAAAGGGTAAATTTCGTAAATCAAATGAGTGACTAGCGACTTACTCTTGAAAGAGGGTTCATCAAGTAAATTACCAGTTTTGGATGGCAAGTTAATGCGAAATGGTCAGAAATTAGAAAGAGATATTTATAGGAAGGACACTTACTCGGGAATCGTTTTTAATTTCATGTCAATTCATTTGTAACGCACCACGCATAAATGGACTTATTTGCATAGTTAAACGGCAGAGAAACACCATGTTACAAAGAAATGCAGACGCATTACTGTCTAAAATAACCTTGAGGATGGTGAGCAGTGTAAATACTAACACAGTACATTATCAGTACTGTCAGTTATTTTATTTAAAAATATGAAAAAAAATAATAATAATAGCTATTATTATTATTATTAGTATAACCACTATGAGTATCTACTTTATTGTTATTACGATAACAGTAATACCAGAAAAGATGTGAGTACTTTTAGCGCCAATAGCAGGCGTCACAACCTGACCATTTTAAATTTTCTAAAAGAAGAAATTGGTAACAATATGCACAACGCGAGAATTTCAACGTTTGCAATTTCTTAAATTAATGTACGTCACTGCAAGTCACCTCAAATCGAAATCAATAAGGAAGGCAAATTCTGTTGGCAACGCTTTGCAAGATTACTGCAATAACCCAGGCTTGTTTGGCTATCGGGTATCAGTTAGTTTGGCACCAGTGCGCCAAAAATAGAACGTAAAATGGTTCAAATGTCACTTTAAGTGCAGCTAATTATGCCGAATTAAAACAGACAGAGGTTCAAGTTGATGTTCTTGTACAAAAACCAACAGAATTTCTGAAACCGAAAACACAATTCAGAAATTTATTGCAGAATATAAATCAACAGTTGTACTGATCGGCATAACTTTTACTTTACTTTACTGCGGCTGACTCCTTTTAGAGGATAAGCCGGCTCCATTGATATCCCGGATTAAGCCTCTCCATGCCGGGCGGTTGGCAGCCATTTCGGCACATAAAGAGGGCCAATGACGCTCCCAGTGACGCGGACCATAAACATTGCGTAAACCTAGGAGTTCCATGTCCGATTTGATTGTTGCAAGCCATGTCTTCAGTTGCCCACCTCGGCGGCGGCGCCAGTTTGCACATTGACCTGGGTTCATCACCTGCCGTACCAGTTCGTCTTCGGGTTTGCGTAGTACGTGCCCGAACCATTGAAGTCGACGATGTTGGATCCAGACGGATAGTTGCATGATGTCCCCACATTGGTGACGAACAGATGCGTTCGACACCCGGTCCATCCATTTTGTCTTTGTGATGTACCTAAGGCACCAATGGTCGAATACTTCAAGCTTTTTGGAGTCCTCAGAACGTAATGGCCAAGTCTCACAGCCATACAGTAGCACAGGGCGAACAGTAACCTGGTAGACTCGGATTTTCGTTTTGAGGCTGATTTCACTTCTTCTCCAAAGTGAGTTCTTCAATTGTAAGAAAGCAAGTCTGGCACGGACGATGCGTGTTCGGACTTCATTCTTTGCTTGACCAGTTGGAAGTATTTTTGAGCCAAGGTACGTAAAATCGTCGACTGTTTCGATTGGACTGTCGTACACCGTGAGCTGCTCATCAGATGAAGATACACCGATGGCGAAGGCTTTCGTTTTGTCGGCATTGATTTCCAGACCAACGGCTGATGAAAACTGGGCCACTTGATCCAAAACGGTTTGCATGCTCCCAAAGCTGTCAGCAAGGAGAACAACATCGTCTGCGTAATCAACATCCGTTAGCCATAGGTTATTTGATACTTGAACGCCTCGGAACCCAGTTAGCGCGTTGCTCAGAATCCAGTCAACCGCATAATTGAACAATATGGGTGACAAGGGACATCCTTGTCGAACCCCAGTGCGCAGACGGAATTCATCCGATTCTTCTCCGTAAACACGTACTCTGGCTTTGGTAGCTGCATAGTAGGCCTTGATCAGATTGACGAGTTTTATGGGCATTCCGTCGAGCAGCATGATGTTCCATAGTGAGTCGCGATCAACAGAGTCAAAAGCAGCTCGGAAATCAATAAAACAAGCGACGGTTGGTTGTTGAAATTCGTTGCGATGTTCCAAAACTCGCCGTAATGTAAAGATCTGATCAACACAGCCTTTGCCTGGGCGGAACCCACCCTGATTGGGACGGGTACGGGCATGCCGCTCATTACAGAAGCGGTTCAATAGAATCGACGCCAACAGCTTGGATGCGGTGTTGAGAAGACTGATACCACGGTAGTTTTCGCACCTTGATCTATCACCCTTTTTGGGAAACGGTAGCAGGATTGACATTCCGAAGTCTGACGGGCATGCTTCCTGTTCCCAGATAGAAGAGAACAGTCGATGGATTGATGGCAGTAGTGTGCCTATACAGGCCTTGTAGATCTCAGCAGGTATTCCATCTTCACCGGGGGATTTCTTGTTCTTCATGCGCTGGATGGTCGTAGCGATCTCAGCCTCAGTTGGGGAAGAGCAGTCCACGTCGTAGCTGGGTGTAGATGTTGTAGGTGGTTGCGGTGGGGAGCGGCCACTGTATGGTCGGTTCAATAACTGCGAAAAATGTTCAACCCATCTTGCGATTTTGCCATTGACTTCAGAAATCAAGTCTCCTGTTGCGCTGCGTAGAATTGTCTCTGCATTGCGCTTACCAGATGCTTTACGTAAAAGACGGAAGAGACCCCCGAAGTCACCAACGTTTGCAGCCGATTCCATGGAAGAAGCCATTTCATCCCAGTACTGCTTACGGTCGGCCCGAGCAGACCTCGTGGTTTCACGTCTCAGGTGGCGATAATTAGGCGCGTTATTCATCCGGGCATCTCTTGCTTTTTGTGACGCCGCATCGTGCGTTCAGAGATCCAGTCTTTATGGTGACTTTTGATGGTTCCGAGCGTTTCAAGCGCAGCTTGCTGAGTAGAGAGTTTCAAGTTATTCCATTGATGCTCCACATTGGTTTTATCTACGGCATGAGTTCCATCGTCAGCGGAAGTCAACTTTGCAGTGATTGAGGCAGATAGTGCTGTACAACGGGATGGGTCCGTTAGGTTTGCAACATTCAAGCGTCTCGTAGGTTGACGGCGCCGTCGGGACTTGAGATGAAGCCTCAATTTGGCACGTACTAGAGTGTGGTCGGACCCTCCTCGGTTGCCAGTTTCAGCTCCTCGGTATGACCTGCAATCTTCGACAGAAGACATCCAACGCGACCGTACCAGAATGTAGTCGATCTGATTGGCTGTGTGACCATCGTTCGAATACCAGGTGAGCAAATGCTTCCGAGGGTGTTGGAAACGCGTATTGGTAACGCACATATGGTTGACCTGCAAAGCTGATAAGTCGTGCTCCGTTCTCGCAGCGTTCACCTAGACCAAACTTTCCCAGTATGTGTCTGGTGGATGAGTCAGAAGGTCCTGTTCGTGCGTTCCAGTCACCAGCGACAAACAGTATGTCGCCTCTGTAAATTGCGTTGATAGTCTCTTGGAGTTGGTCGTAGAACTCATCTTTCACATCTGAATCAGCTGCGAGGGTTGGTGCGTAGACGGCTACCACTGTGATGTTGAAAGGTTTCCCTCTCAGTCGTACCGTTGCGATCCTCGGTGATACAGGATTCCAAGCCAGCATGGCTCTCTGCGCCGTAGGACCAAGTAGAATGGCTACACCGTGTTGTCCGGACCCGTCAACTGGTCCGCTGTGGTGCAACAAATACGTTGATTCTGCCGACGGTACTTTTATCTTCGTTGAACCTGTGCCGGGCAGTCGGACTTCAGACAGGCATGCAACTTCAATCTGGTAGTCATATAAAGATTTGGCCGTGATTGCTTGGCTGCCGATATCAAGCAGTGTTCGAACATTCCAACACCCGAAATAGATAGGTGTTTTCGCGCTGATAAAACCAGATAGCTTTTCACTTGACACCCTAGCCTCTGGGGGAGCACAGAGCGCGTCGCTTGCCGGGGACGCCGTAGCATGAACGGTATTCATAGATTGTGACATTTTCATGGAGTTTTCATGGAGTTTCTTGGGAATTTGGTACAAGTGGTGTCCCCTCACCACTCGGCTTTTTGATCGAGGACGCACCTCTAGCCTTTGCACATCCAAGCGCAGTCTGCAAGGCAGCAGTAAGTTGTATGGTTGCCGGTGGCTGTTGAGAGCTCATTCGCCATTCGGAAGTACGGGGTACTGTCCAGGAGTCCATGTAATCCTGTGGCTGTTGTCCCCTTTTGTGGCGGGGACCACACGCCGAGTCATGGTGCCGTCATCGGGCTCTTGTGGTATTTTATAGGAGATCCGATTGATCGGCATAACACAAAAACATAAAAAGGATAATCAAAAGAGGTTACATACTTTTTACTAACACGAATTATAATAATTTAAACTACGAAACACCTGGGATATTGCAGGCTCTCTTATCTCGACCAAATGTCGATGAGTGCCTGATCAGTCTCTTTTTTTCCAAGGTAAAATCATGAAAAGCCACGCTTTCGTGCAGGAGTTGTGAGGACACGTAGGAGGGAAGGCCTCAAGTGAGGCTAACATCATTGTACTGGAGTAGAAAACCCTCCAAATTATCTACGGTGGGCCTCCAGCAGTCTTGACTGGTCGTCATGTTTTACTAAAAAACAGGCATATTTTATCCATAGGGATTTGGAATACTAAGGCTCCAACCTCGCACGACAGTCAGCCTTTTACGGTGGCCGATTTTGACAAGCTCGAAATCAAGCATTGCTAAACTCCGGGAGATAGGGTAAGTAACGCTTCAAGCACGCCACAACGCATCTAACTCGAGCGTAGCACACGCGAAATGCGATGCTTCTCTCGCCACCACACGAAAGAGATTCAGCCAGGCAAGTTGTTTAGCAATAATTGATTGCGCGGGTGGTGGTAACAATTATTTAAATCAAGTTTGCGAGCTTGAAGTAAACACCAACCCAATTGTATTTAACCAGTCTACGAACAACATAACAAAACTACCGCCAGCCGCAACGCACTGACGCGTTTCGACCTTCCATGATCATCATCAGAGTACGACGGCAAACTGACTATCGAGGATCAAACCGCATTGAATATATATGGAAATCAAATTTAGATATGCGGCTCTCATCTCTAGCAGTCTCGCATACATTGAACTTGACTGTAAATGTGGGCTGCACAATTTCTATGCAGTCACGAACATTAACTGTTTGTAGCTTTCGCTACATAAACATATATAGGCAATACAATTTAACAATAATTGATTGCGCGAGTGGTGGTAACAATTATTTAAATCAAGTTTGCGAGGCATGTTGTTATCTTTAAGCCGGACAGTGAGGCAGCGAAAGTCTCGCTTAACTGGAGCTGCAAACCCGCGTTTGGCCTAAGCTAGGTTCTACGTAGGTAACCTAGACCTGCTAGTTGTTAACGTGCACGAGCCAACTCCAAACCATTGTGAACATCATAAAAAATTTCTTTAGAAGACTAACAGATCAGAGCCTATGATCTTGATCGTAGCTACGTAAACCATAACGTGGGGATAGCGACATGTTATCGTACTCGCAAAAAGCATTCCGTTGAGAAGACATTTGTCGTCAACTGTCAAGAATGCTAGAACACAACACGGGTGTTTTACTGGCTCAGTCAACGCGTCTGATTAAAGTATTTTGGCTACTCGAATGCGACTGAAAATCTACCACTCATAGTTCGCCAGCATATATCTGTCGCTGAAAACGAGCACAAATGTACCGCAGGCCTTTAATGATGCCTATGCTTCTGCTAGGAGGTCACATGAAACTGGAGTCGGTAGCGTAGTAGACGCCATGTAAAACGCTATGAGAAGCAAGCACTTTAGTCAGCTTCTCTTTGCCTTCTCTAATGAAACCAAAGCTCTTTTGAGCGTGTGTTGTTGCCAAGTGCTATCATCGTGGTCCATTGATTTGCACTAATATTTCGGCAATAATAGTTTAATCAGGTTGATTAGAGAACCAATGGAAATAAAAACGCCTTGAATATGACATCTGTAGAAGAATTTAATGAAGTCTTCTCGAATGGAAGCTAACGTGGATTGGAGGATTTCGAGTTAATAATAAATTCCACTAAGAGACCGCGACTATGAAGTTCAGATAGCAAAACGGAACAATTTAGTTGGAGTTAAGGAAGAAGTAATTTACAATTGTAGTCAATCAGCTTCGGGGAAACTTAAATAGTAAATAAATAGAAATATATGTAAGTAAATGATAAGATTTAAATAAAAACTAAAATACCATAGATATATATATTAATAATACATATAGAAGTATATATATATATACATAGGTATGGCAGGTTTGAACACAGATACTTAAATGGAAAAAAAACTTCAAGCAAGATGAGTACAAAATGTGTAATCTGGCTGAGATGCGATTCGTTAGTGGTGGCTCCAGCCCGTTCCACCATAGAATAATATTATATTCTGTCGACAGTTTTATTAACCTCTCTATAACCTATCGCACACAGGAGGGGATTATGTAAACCGAGGAATTTGAGGATTACTGCAATATTAGAATTTAAAAATTTTGTTGATCCTTCTACGCGTCCGGAACAGCAATTAAAATATAGAGACATCATGGATAGGCGTGTACGGCAATCCATAGGGTTTGCTTATAGTTATTCTATAAATTTCACTTTAGAAGAATACACACAAGTGTATATAGGTTCTTGTGTGTGTGTGTGTGTGTGTGTGAGGGGGTGACATGGATAAGTTTCTATATTCATTTGAGAATAAGAGAAATGGTATAAAGACGGAATGTTAGGACAGACAATAAAAAATAATTTAGGAATTAAAATAAATATAAATCGATCTGTCTTGAATGAGGATACCACATTTGCCACAAGTTGCTTTTTTCCTGTGAGTATGGTGTCAGCCTTGAAGGTGGGACTGGAAATGAAGTCTCGACAATTCGGAGAAAAAATGCGGCAAATCTTGTACCAACGTCATTTTCAGACAACCAGGTGATGGAGGGCTTCAAAATAAGGGGACACGTGAGAACCCACCAATTAAGGCCAAATAAAATCTGTGCACCTGGAAATGTAAAGAATTCAAGATTTTATCGACCTACGAGTGCTATCAATTGTCCCGCACAAGAAAAAAGGCGGCGAATTTCTCAATTTTGTAAGTCGACAACTTCACTCGAGTTGACTTAGGTCGTTGTCAGCTGATCGTTGACAGGCATAAATCGGGATAGAAGTTTACCAGTTAGATACTGTTTGTGGCAGAGAACTAATACATATGCAATTATGTATTAGGCGTTGCGCACCTAGTAACAAATTAGTTCAATTAGGACCAGAAGAATAAACCAAATACAGCATGAGCGGATAGTATAAAGTCGTGTTGTTACCATTTTTCTATTCGGCAGCCATAGTTTTGGTATCAATGCCGACTCAACAGTGATGGTGCCCTTTGTAGACTTGGTATATATAATGTATAGTAAGTTGGCCTACTGATGAGTCGCCAGTAAGCAAGAAACGAATGTGCACGAGATTATACTTTGCGTTCATGTTGTCTTTGGTTTAACCCTTCTGGTCACAACTGAACTAATTTGTTAATAAGTGCGCAACACTTAATAAATAATTAAAACTTTTCCAGTTGAGTATTTCTATTCGGCCGCACATTGATGTCTTTAACGTCTGGCCCAACTAATGACCGCACAGACCACTTACAAATCCTAGTTGCTAGGCTATCGAAACTAACTCGGCGACTGGCCGAAATTGCAGATGAGGTAGCCTAGTAATCTTGTGGTTGTACAAAACAATTCGCGATTTCTCTCACTTGATCAGGACACAAAGCAACCAATAGTAATTATGTTAAAATTGAATGACCGAAAATCTGTGTGAATCAAGCCGACAGATATCTGGAGAGGCCTGGTTAATTCTCCCTAATTTACAGAGAAACTTTGAATTTACCGAACGAAGCTCTAGAGATCTGTGTTGTTAAAAATATATGCCGTTATATTGGAACGTATTTTTGCATGTCCATTTAGGGAGACAAAATTTTACCGATAGCAGGATTGTTTATGCGTCTTAATGACTCATTTGGATAAACATTTGACGCCAAATCATTTCAAAAGTTTCTTATTCTAGTCAAACAATTGAGGAAAGAGAGAGAGAGAGAGAGAGAGAGAGAGAGAGCAGATCAAGTCACAATTTGTTTCTCTAAACCAACTTTGCAAGCTTCAGATAAACACCAAGTCCACGGCAGAAGAAAACTACCGCCAGCTGCATGTAATGACGCGTTTCGCCGTTTTAAGATCGCCACACGCACAAGCAATGACTGGCATTGACGAAAACTCGCGTGCCGTAATGCATTGCCTCATCAACTACCTTCACAGCGTATCAGCTTCTCCGAAATATGTCATTCCGTTTGCCTAATTTATGACCACACGTTTCACCTAGCCACAGACGGTATCAGCCTGACGACACAAATTCCATAGTCAACTGCACGGAGAACAATATCTTGAGTCGAGCCAGCGCCAGCGAGACACAGTCGTCGAGCTGTACGTCAAATCGCAAAGTAGTTTTCACGATGCAGTTGACGCTGCGTTACAAACTGGTAGTGACACAATGAATCCAGTTTCTCTATTGAAGGTATCCAGATGCTCCGGGTAAACAGTGCTCGGCAACTACGGTTAGCGGACCACCTCTGGTCAAACGATAAGTAAGGTAAACATCTAGTATTCTTTCCTGTATTTCGAGTGTCCCCGTAGAGAGGTTTAGTGTCTTCGTATATCAAAACAAGAAACAGTTATTGTTTCCTTTTGGCAGCATGTAACGAAAGTTCGCTTCACAAACACACACACACACATACATGAACGTACTTGGCTTCAAGCAGGAGGGCGATGATGGCCGCCGCCATCGGAGCGCTCGCCGACGTGCCAGTGTGCTCGCTAGTGCACGAGTTATTGATGTCCACAGTCAGCTGTGCAATGTCCGCCAGTCACCAGCAACAAGTGAAACACATTTGAAAAGAAGAACAACGGGTGAACATCGGCTAGTGCGCATAAACTGCTTATACCAATTTACAATTGATGAACACTTTTACAAAACAGAAATAGCCTCGTCTACGCCACACTTCCCATGTTCACGGATCAGCTTCGCCTAAAGACTTACCTGGAAACAGATTTCTGCTAGCATGGCGTGTTGAAGCAGATCGTCATCAAATGCGGTCCCAAACTCTTCTCTTTCTTTCAATTTATCCTTCTATGAATGCTGAGAAAATCCATCAAAAATGTCCCACACATGCGTTGGCAGTGGCCATTAACAATTCCACCCGCTTTGAGTAGTCGTCATCCACAGAAAAAACAACCAAATGCCTGGGTGGCCTAACAGCAATCCACACTGCTTCTGTAGGTCAAGTTGGCAAATTTTAGACTAAAACCCACCTTGTGGTATTCAACCAGCCGCGCAACAGTAAATCCACTATCGCTCAAACGTAGTGGCATGATTCCAACTTTAATGATAACCCACATTGTTGGCAGAGCCTTTCATCGACACACGAGCGCGCAGTGATCCACCGCTTAGAATTAGACAATGTGGCAAGAAGTAGTGCGTGCGTGACACGAGACTGAAATAAGAGAATTGAGCAACAACCCCCCACCACACACACACACACAGACAGGGACCAACGAGAGTTAATTTCTTAACGCAAGTGGCCAGATAGAGCAGTGTAACACATGAGCCCAAGGAGTCACTTTGGCGACTTGCGAAGGCCGACCATTAAAATTTGTTACACTGTTCTATCTGGCCGCTTGAGTTAAGAAATTAACTCTCGTTGGTCCCTGTACGACTGTCAAATTCACGTGAAATGCCATCTCGCATTGACTCATGTGTTCTGGTGGGACGTGCAAGCAGTCACTGTTCGAGGCCTCTCTCGAATTGTTTGACGAGATCGGCGTTGAGGTGTCTGTGTATGTGTGTGGGGGGTGGTTGCTCAATTCTCTTATTTCAGACTCGTGTCACGCACGAACTTCTTCTTGCCACACTGTAAAATTCTAGGCGGTGGATAACTCAGCTCGTGTGTTGATGAAAGGCGCAGTCAACTGTGTGAATTAATGTGAAGTGCAAACTGCCTTGAGCATCGACTTCTTGAATTCACTGATAACCGTCGGAACCCGACAAAAAACTATCTGACTAGCCAAGATCAGAGCGTAATTCATAGAAATAACGAATGGCAAATACAATGTCGCTTTCACCTCTATTAGTCTTGCATATATTCCATTTGACAGGAAATTTAGGATGCACAATTTCTTGGCAATGACGAGCACAACACCTTTGCGGATTTGTCCACACGCATATTAGTTTTAAATTTAAACAACCATTAATTGTGCAGGTGATACACACAATTCTTTAAACCAAGTGTATCTAATTAAGTCAACCAACACAGCGCAACTGCCGTTAGTCACAGGTATTGACGCGTTTCGACCTTCCATGATCCACATCAGATCTCGACGACAAATTGACAACCGCAAATCAAATGCCAATGCACATATTAGAAGGCGAAATTAGCTACGCGGCTCTTACTCCATCACGCCGCACTGCACTTCTCGAGACAAGACAAATTTGAATGAGCGCAAGTGTCAGGCTCAAAATGAAAACAAAGTCCAGTGGCGAGGCCTCGTTAACTATGCCTTGTTGGTAATAGAATAAACAATTGAAAGCACTCCGGAATTGTCCGACGAAATATCGGCTAAATTATTATAGGAAATGTTGACTTAACAATTCGTGTACACGCATACATGTATAAACTCAGATTATAGAATCCCGTAAAGTGAACTCCAGCAGATCCTGAAGGCGATCGAAAATTAAAGGCTTACTAAGGTATCCTCAAGGACCGGTAAACGCAGCGGAATCTACCATGTGTGCGCTAGTAGATCTACATATTGATAAATGTCTGCAACAGTGGGAAAATATTAAAACATCGAGTCGTAGGGGTCACAGGCACGTTCGCCGGTGAATGAAGCAACAAACTTACAATCATCTTTTCACCCGGCGCACCGCTACTGTACGTGGTGGCCATAGTTGAGGCACACGGCTCCAGATACCACGGCCGACGATTATTCTCACTAACACCGCTCACGGAGACTGTAAATGGACTGCTTGCGTAGCCATCGGCTGCACACGAATCGGAATGCGGACCTCCATTTCCAGAGGCCCAGACGTAGATGTTTCCACGACCCCCACGTCCCTAAATGCAATGAAATAAATAACGACACGGCATCAAAACATAGATTTTTTTCGGAAATAGTATGAGCGCAAACAAATGAAACACGTAAAACTTAGTTTGACCAAAATGTAAAAATTGTCAAGTTCACTATCATTTCGTGTGTTTGATTCTTGGTATGAACCTACGTCCACCTTCATTCGAACGATATTCCCCTTCAACAATAAAACATGGCAATGCAAGCAACAGATAAATCCCACTCGTTGTCCTTTTCAAGCGTCGGTCGTCCGATAGGATATCATAACAAACGTGACAAAACATGACAACACAGCAGCTGAAATGTCACTTGGTACTCTCGAAGGAGAATATCTTTCAGATGAAAGTGAGCTCAACTGCACACTGACTTGACCGTTGATTTGATGGCGTGTGCACGCCGGACTTCACTGGTGATGCTAAACTGCTGTCGATTTTTTATAACAGGAAGGCGAATGCAGAGAGATAAGACAAACAGTCTAAACCCCCTCACCTATGTAGCAGCGAGCAAACAAAAGATCGCCTAAACAACACAAAATTAATTATATTATGCCACAATAAATTATAACTATATTATACTGGTGTAATGCTGTGTATTAGTAAAAGAAAAAGTAGTATTATTACAAGAAGTAGTATTAGTAGTAGTATTATTAACAGTGATAGTAGTGTTATAGTGGTAGTTATATTATTATTATTATTATTTTTATTATTATTATTATTAATTTTATTATTATTAGCGGTAGTATTAGTAGCAGAAGCAGCAATTGTATTATTATTATTATTATTATTAGTAGTAGTAGTAGAAGAAGTAGTAGTAGTAACAGCAGTAGTAGTAGTAGTATTAGTAATAGTAGTAGTAGCAGTTGTAGTATTAGTAGTAATAGAAGTAGTAGTTCTAGTAGTAGTATTAGTAGTGGAAGAAGTAGTAGTAGTATTAGTAATAATAAAAGTAGTTGTAGCATTAGTAGTAGTAGTTCTATTAGTAGTAGTAGTAGTAGTAGTAGTAGTAGTAGTAGTAGTAGTAGTAGTAGTAGTAGTAGTAGTAGTAGTAGTAGTAGTAGTAGTAGTAGTAGTAGTAGTAGTAGTAGTAGTAGTAATAGTAATATCATTTATATATAAAATGGATTTATCCGTCAATTTGCCCTTATGCACATTCGTTTCGTGCTTACTGTTAACTCATCAGTAGGAGCCGGTACTACGCCCTTTTACCACTATATATATTTGAGTGAGGAATGTGGGATAATAGGAAGTTACAATCTCCTAGACGAATGTGTCAACCCGCAGTAGTGAAGCTAACATCATATAAAGTCTCGACAATGCGACTTCAACTCTAACTCAATTAATATAATATAAATACCGTGTCTGTAAATGATACTATCGCTATGGCTATTGTGTCAGTAACATATACAAACATTATCGTACCGAAAAGGTACATGGTACTATCACTATGTTTGCCGAGTCAGTACATAGTGCCAATTTAATTCATATCATTACAGACTCGGTATATATTATATAGAGTGAGTTAGCGTTGAATTCGCATTGTCGAGACTTTATATGATGTTAACTTCACTATTGCAGGTTTACAAATTCGTCTAGGAGATTGTACCGTCCTATTATTCCACATTCATCACCCAAATATATAGTGGTTAAAGGGCGTAATACCGGCTCCTACTGATGAGTCGCCAGTAAGCACGAAACGAATGTGCATGAGATTTAACTTTCCGTTCATGCTGCCTTTGGTTTATCCTTCTGGTCACAACTGAACTAATTTGTTGCTAGGTTCGTACCACCTAATACATATTTTCATATATATTAGTTTTCCGCAACAAACATTATTTAATTTGCCTTTAATTATCTGTTTATTCAATACTATAGAATGTATGCAATATTTTATATTTTGCCTTTGTTTTACTTAAGAGTTCTGAAAACTGGATGTGATGTAACGATTATAGAAGAAAATACTCAACTATTTCCCAAACATTGTTATCATAGTATGAAAAAGTGTTAGACCATAACTGATCATATGATTCAACGCAAAATTTTACACTCGTAAAATTTAACGAAATAACATGAAAGTCTCAGTAGATAATTTATGATAGAGTCAAACCTTCGTTATATTCGTAAAACACATTAAACGAACGTAATCCGGTAGTAAATTAAGTTCAAATTAAATTAATCTGCAATAAACTGACATATTAGCGTATTGTTTTATACCTTCTAAGCTCATTCTTATGCATCGTGCACTGCTTTTCATCCGAGGCTAATTCTGTTCAATTATTGAGTACCATCTGATCTTCGGGCAAGTTTCAATCTGTAGATAAGATCGGCAATCTAAACATTTATTTAAATCAAGTTTGCGACCTCGAAGCAGATATCAATCACATTGTATATAACCATTCGTCAAAAATAGCAAAACTACCGTTTATCACGCGTACAGACGCTTTTTGACCTTCCATGATCATCATCAGAGTAGAACGGCAAACTAACTAGCGAAGATCAAACCGCATTGTATATATATGGATAGCAAAATTAGATATGCGGCTCTCACTTCTAGCAGTCTCACAAACATTTTACTTGACTACAAATGCCAGCTGCAAAATCTCTCTATGCAGTCCACAGCCATTAACATTTTGCAGCTTTTGCTACATATAAATATATATATATATATATATATATATATATACAATACAATTTAACAATAATTGATTGCGCAGGTGGTGGTAACAATGCTTTAAATCAAGTTTGCGAGCTTGAAGTAAACACCAATCCCATTGTATTTAAACAGTCGTCGAACAACATAACAAAACTACCGCCAGCCGCAACGCACTGCCGCGTTTCGACCTTTCTTGATCATCATCAGAGTGCGACGGCAAACTGACTATCGAGGATCAAACCGCATTGAATATATATGGAAATCAAATTTAGATATGCGGCTCTCACCTCTAGCAGTCTTGCATACATTGAACTTGACTGGAAATGTCGGCTGCACAATTTCTATGCAGTCACGAACATTAACTGTTGGTTGCTTTCGCTACATATACATATATAGGCAATACAATTTAACAATAATTGATTGCGCGGGTGGTGGTTACAATGCTTTAAATCAAGTTTGCGATCTTGAAGTAAACACCAACCCCATTGTATTTAACCAGTCGTCGAACAACATAACAAAACTACCGCCAGCCGCAACGCACTGACGCGTTTCGACCTTCCATGATCATCATCAGAGTACGACGGCAAACTGACTATCGAGGATCAAACCGCATTGAATATATATGGAAATCAAATTTAGATATGCGGCTCTCACCTCTAGCAGTCTTGCATACATTGAACTCGACTGGAAATGTCGGCTGCACAATTTCTATGCAGTCACGAACATTAACTGTTTGCAGCTTTCGCCACATCATACATATATAGGCAATACAGTTTAACAATAATTGTTTGCGCGGGTGGTGGTAACAATTCTTTAAATCAAGTTTGCGAGCTTGAAGTAAACACCAATCCCATTGTATTCAGCCAGTCGTCGAACAACATAACAAAACTACCACCAGCCTCAACGCACTGACGCGTTTCCGACCTTCCTTGATCATCATCAGAGTACGACGGCAAACTGACTATCGAGGATCAAACCGCATTGAATATATATGGAAATCAAATTTAGATATGCGGCTCTCACCTCTAGCAGTCTCGCATACATTGAACTTGACTGGAAATGTCGGCTGCACAATTTCTATGCAGTCACGAACATTAACTGTTTGCAGCTTTCGCCACATATACATATATAGGCAATACAATTTAACAATAATTGATTGCGCGGGTGGTGGTAACAATTCTTTAAATCAAGTTTGCGAGCTTGAAGTAAACACCAATCCCATTGTATTTAACCAGTCGTCGAACAACATAACAAAACTACCGCCAGCCGCAACGCACTGACGCGTTTCGACCTTCCATGATCATCATCAGAGTACGACGGCAAACTGACTATCGAGGATCAAACCGCATTGAATATATATGGAAATCAAATTTAGATATGCGGCTCTCACCTCTAGCAGTCTCGCATACATTGAACTTGACTGGAAATGTCGGCTGCACAATTTCTATGCAGTCACGAACATTAACTGTTTGCAGCTTTCGCCACATATACATATATAGGCAATACAATTTAACAATAATTGATTGCGCGGGTGGTGGTAACAATTCTTTAAATCAAGTTTGCGAGCTTGAAGTAAACACCAATCCCATTGTATTTAACCAGTCGTCGAACAACATAACAAAACTACCGCCAGCCGCAACGCACTGACGCGTTTCGACCTTCCTTGATCATCATCAGAGTACGACGGCAAACTGACTATCGAGGATCAAACCGCATTGAATATATATGGAAATCAAATTTAGATATGCGGCTCTCACCTCTAGCAGTCTCGCATACATTGAACTTGACTGGAAATGTCGGCTGCACAATTTCTATGCAGTCACGAACATTAACTGTTTGCAGCTTTCGCCACATATACATATATAGGCAATACAATTTAACAATAATTGTTTGCGCGGGTGGTGGTAACAATTCTTTAAATCAAGTTTGCGAGCTTGAAGTAAACACCAATCCCATTGTATTTAACCAGTCGTCGAACAACATAACAAAACTACCGCCAGCTGCAACGCACTGACGCGTTTCGACCTTCCATGATCATCATCAGAGTACGACGGCAAACTGACTATCGAGGATCAAACCGCATTGAATATATATGGAAATCAAATTTAGATATGCGGCTCTCACCTCTAGCAGTCTCGCATACATTGAACTTGACTGGAAATGTCGGCTGCACAATTTCTATGCAGTCACGAACATTAACTGTTTGCAGCTTTCGCCACATATACATATATAGGCAATACAATTTAACAATAATTGATTGCGCGGGTGGTGGTAACAATTCTTTAAATCAAGTTTGCGAGCTTGAAGTAAACACCAATCCCATTGTATTTAACCAGTCGTCGAACAACATAACAAAACTACCGCCAGCCGCAACGCACTGACGCGTTTCGACCTTCCATGATCATCATCAGAGTACGACGGCAAACTGACTATCGAGGATCAAACCGCATTGAATATATATGGAAATCAAATTTAGATATGCGGCTCTCACCTCTAGCAGTCTCGCATACATTGAACTTGACTGGAAATGTCGGCTGCACAATTTCTATGCAGTCACGAACATTAACTGTTTGTAGCTTTCGCCACATATACATATATAGGCAATACAATTTAACAATAATTGTTTGCGCGGGTGGTGGTAACAATTCTTTAAATCAAGTTTGCGAGCTTGAAGTAAACACCAATCCCATTGTATTTAACCAGTCGTCGAACAACATAACAAAACTACCGCCAGCCGCAACGCACTGACGCGTTTCGACCTTCCTTGATCATCATCAGAGTACGACGGCAAACTGACTATCGAGGATCAAACCGCATTGAATATATATGGAAATCAAATTTAGATATGCGGCTCTCACCTCTAGCAGTCTCGCATACATTGAACTTGACTGGAAATGTCGGCTGCACAATTTCTATGCAGTCACGAACATTAACTGTTTGTAGCTTTCGCCACATATACATATATAGGCAATACAATTTAACAATAATTGTTTGCGCGGGTGGTGGTAACAATTCTTTAAATCAAGTTTGCGAGCTTGAAGTAAACACCAATCCCATTGTATTTAACCAGTCGTCGAACAACATAACAAAACTACCGCCAGCCGCAACGCACTGACGCGTTTCGACCTTCCTTGATCATCATCAGAGTACGACGGCAAACTGACTATCGAGGATCAAACCGCATTGAATATATATGGAAATCAAATTTAGATATGCGGCTCTCACCTCTAGCAGTCTCGCATACATTGAACTTGACTGGAAATGTCGGCTGCACAATTTCTATGCAGTCACGAACATTAACTGTTTGTAGCTTTCGCCACATATACATATATAGGCAATACAATTTAACAATAATTGTTTGCGCGGGTGGTGGTAACAATTCTTTAAATCAAGTTTGCGAGCTTGAAGTAAACACCAATCCCATTGTATTTAACCAGTCGTCGAACAACATAACAAAACTACCGCCAGCCGCAACGCACTGACGCGTTTCGACCTTCCATGATCATCATCAGAGTACGACGGCAAACTGACTATCGAGGATCAAACCGCATTGAATATATATGGAAATCAAATTTAGATATGCGGCTCTCACCTCTAGCAGTCTCGCATACATTGAACTTGACTGGAAATGTCGGCTGCACAATTTCTATGCAGTCACGAACATTAACTGTTTGTAGCTTTCGCCACATATACATATATAGGCAATACAATTTAACAATAATTGTTTGCGCGGGTGGTGGTAACAATTCTTTAAATCAAGTTTGCGAGCTTGAAGTAAACACCAATCCCATTGTATTTAACCAGTCGTCGAACAACATAACAAAACTACCGCCAGCTGCAACGCACTGACGCGTTTCGACCTTCCATGATCATCATCAGAGTACGACGGCAAACTGACTATCGAGGATCAAACCGCATTGAATATATATGGAAATCAAATTTAGATATGCGGCTCTCACCTCTAGCAGTCTCGCATACATTGAACTTGACTGGAAATGTCGGCTGCACAATTTCTATGCAGTCACGAACATTAACTGTTTGTAGCTTTCGCCACATATACATATATAGGCAATACAATTTAACAATAATTGTTTGCGCGGGTGGTGGTAACAATTCTTTAAATCAAGTTTGCGAGCTTGAAGTAAACACCAATCCCATTGTATTTAACCAGTCGTCGAACAACATAACAAAACTACCGCCAGCCGCAACGCACTGACGCGTTTCGACCTTCCATGATCATCATCAGAGTACGACGGCAAACTGACTATCGAGGATCAAACCGCATTGAATATATATGGAAATCAAATTTAGATATGCGGCTCTCACCTCTAGCAGTCTCGCATACATTGAACTTGACTGGAAATGTCGGCTGCACAATTTCTATGCAGTCACGAACATTAACTGTTTGCAGCTTTCGCCACATATACATATATAGGCAATACAATTTAACAATAATTGATTGCGCGGGTGGTGGTAACAATTCTTTAAATCAAGTTTGCGAGCTTGAAGTAAACACCAATCCCATTGTATTTAACCAGTCGTCGAACAACATAACAAAACTACCGCCAGCCGCAACGCACTGACGCGTTTCGACCTTCCATGATCATCATCAGAGTACGACGGCAAACTGACTATCGAGGATCAAACCGCATTGAATATATATGGAAATCAAATTTAGATATGCGGCTCTCACCTCTAGCAGTCTCGCATACATTGAACTTGACTGGAAATGTCGGCTGCACAATTTCTATGCAGTCACGAACATTAACTGTTTGTAGCTTTCGCCACATATACATATATAGGCAATACAATTTAACAATAATTGTTTGCGCGGGTGGTGGTAACAATTCTTTAAATCAAGTTTGCGAGCTTGAAGTAAACACCAATCCCATTGTATTTAACCAGTCGTCGAACAACATAACAAAACTACCGCCAGCCGCAACGCACTGACGCGTTTCGACCTTCCTTGATCATCATCAGAGTACGACGGCAAACTGACTATCGAGGATCAAACCGCATTGAATATATATGGAAATCAAATTTAGATATGCGGCTCTCACCTCTAGCAGTCTCGCATACATTGAACTTGACTGGAAATGTCGGCTGCACAATTTCTATGCAGTCACGAACATTAACTGTTTGCAGCTTTCGCCACATATACATATATAGGCAATACAATTTAACAATAATTGTTTGCGCGGGTGGTGGTAACAATTCTTTAAATCAAGTTTGCGAGCTTGAAGTAAACACCAATCCCATTGTATTTAACCAGTCGTCGAACAACATAACAAAACTACCGCCAGCCGCAACGCACTGACGCGTTTCGACCTTCCTTGATCATCATCAGAGTACGACGGCAAACTGACTATCGAGGATCAAACCGCATTGAATATATATGGAAATCAAATTTAGATATGCGGCTCTCACCTCTAGCAGTCTCGCATACATTGAACTTGACTGGAAATGTCGGCTGCACAATTTCTATGCAGTCACGAACATTAACTGTTTGCAGCTTTCGCCACATATACATATATAGGCAATACAATTTAACAATAATTGTTTGCGCGGGTGGTGGTAACAATTCTTTAAATCAAGTTTGCGCGCTTGAAGTAAACACCAATCCCATTGTATTTAACCAGTCGTCGAACAACATAACAAAACTACCGCCAGCCGCAACGCACTGACGCGTTTCGACCTTCCTTGATCATCATCAGAGTACGACGGCAAACTGACTATCGAGGATCAAACCGCATTGAATATATATGGAAATCAAATTTAGATATGCGGCTCTCACCTCTAGCAGTCTCGCATACATTGAACTTGACTGGAAATGTCGGCTGCACAATTTCTATGCAGTCACGAACATTAACTGTTTGTAGCTTTCGCCACATATACATATATAGGCAATACAATTTAACAATAATTGTTTGCGCGGGTGGTGGTAACAATTCTTTAAATCAAGTTTGCGAGCTTGAAGTAAACACCAATCCCATTGTATTTAACCAGTCGTCGAACAACATAACAAAACTACCGCCAGCCGCAACGCACTGACGCGTTTCGACCTTCCATGATCATCATCAGAGTACGACGGCAAACTGACTATCGAGGATCAAACCGCATTGAATATATATGGAAATCAAATTTAGATATGCGGCTCTCACCTCTAGCAGTCTCGCATACATTGAACTTGACTGGAAATGTCGGCTGCACAATTTCTATGCAGTCACGAACATTAACTGTTTGCAGCTTTCGCCACATATACATATATAGGCAATACAATTTAACAATAATTGTTTGCGCGGGTGGTGGTAACAATTCTTTAAATCAAGTTTGCGAGCTTGAAGTAAACACCAATCCCATTGTATTTAACCAGTCGTCGAACAACATAACAAAACTACCGCCAGCCGCAACGCACTGACGCGTTTCGACCTTCCATGATCATCATCAGAGTACGACGGCAAACTGACTATCGAGGATCAAACCGCATTGAATATATATGGAAATCAAATTTAGATATGCGGCTCTCACCTCTAGCAGTCTCGCATACATTGAACTGGACTGGAAATGTCGGCTGCACAATTTCTATGCAGTCACGAACATTAACTGTTTGTAGCTTTCGTCACATATGCATATATAGGCAATACAATTTAACAATAATTGTTTGCGCGGGTGGTGGTAACAATTCTTTAAATCAAGTTTGCGAGCTTGAAGTAAACACCA
>JAQBSW010008168.1:0-35902 GCA_029291075.1 Eudiplozoon nipponicum | reverse complement strand
TTTTATGTGTTGCGCACCTAGTAACAAATTAGTTCAAAGATGACCAAAGGATAAACAAAAGAATTACAACTATTTCTGAACATGTTACCCCAGCAAACCCATACACTTTTATCTTGATTGGTATAAGTTATCATATTTCGCGGTAATCATGACATGATTCAATTAAATTTTGTAACAGTTAGATTCTGTTTTTGGCGGATAACTTGTATATATTCAATTGTATATTAGACTGCTTGTTAGTTATGTGTTTTTCTTATACTTTGATCTTTATGTTTGGAAGGTTTGGAATTTTGAGGCTTCAGGGGAATCTGACTGGCTGAATTACATAAAAGTTGCACCGGATTTTTGCTAATATTTCCGAAAATGTAGTGCTACTGGCGCAGTAGCCAGTCTGAATATATTTGCATGCTTCCCCAATGATACTGTTTATTAGTCGATTTATATCATTAAACGAAATTTAATTAATTATCCGTTAAGCTGACAAAACAAAGCGTTGTATGTTTGTCCTGTTATTGGTTTTATCCAAAAAAACCTGTGAAGAACATATTTCGCTGGCTTATTTCATACATCATAAACAGTGCACAAACCAAATAAGTCCAAATCACAGATAGACAAATAGAGGGCCAGTCTTAATTGGTACATAAAAAATAATTCACCAGCTAAGAAATAATTTTGGATTTTTATTTTATATTTCTTTCTAACAACTATTTCATGGTGTGTTGCTAAAGAGATTGCGTGAATTACCTTTCCTATGCTATAAGTTCAATGAAACAAAGAATAACAATTATTAAGTTTTTTTCACTACAAATGGATAATTACGACATACATGTATATATATAATATATATATATATATATATATACATATATATATATATATATATATACAAATGAATATCGTTTATAAATTTTTCATTTCGGCTATTGTTGTACATTGGAAATATAGATTGAGAAAAACTTTGAGTATTGATGCGTAAAATTATTATAAAAATCGACGTATCAAAAGAGTTACAAAAAACGGTCACGTTTTATATCGAATGTCAAATTGACTAGTTAAAAGAATAAAGTTGTTTTCTATCACAATGGTTTCTACCTGTGACAGTATCCACAAGCAGATTTGCTGTCTAACGGTGGATAATCGTGAAAATTCATGTTTTTCCACAGACTAAAACGGCATGCATTCTGGCAACAAAGATAACACAGATACTGATAGAAATTCCATGCAAAGAATCAGTGTTATTAAGCATTACCTATAAATATAATTTTCAAACATATAATTGTTAAAAATGGCGCAGTTAATGAAAACAAGCTGTCTATTTGAGTTTTGTACCAGAAATGAAAAAGGTTAGAACTACAGCGGTCAGAGTAGCAGTCAATCTCATTTTATCATAATTATTATCGCACTAATGGTAAAGTGCATAACATGTTTTGGCATATTGATGTTTTAAAGCCACATTACCGTATTTAGATAACAAGACAATTTCGGCCAGTCCCAGTGCACTTAACAGTTACGAAGAAGAGGTAAATTATAAAATTAAACGATTATTGATTGCGCAGGCCTTGATAACACATTTTAAATAAAGTTTTATAGCTTGAGAGGTACACCAATACCATTGTATGCAAACAAAAGAAAGTCAAGGAAACAGCCAGAATTTGAAAGGCATGCTTTTTTAAGAATACAGGTTTGCAATCCAATCTAAATATGAATTTCTTAAGATGCCTTAAATCCGATATAATTACTTAAATGTACTTGAGCTGCTAATTAAGATTAATTATCCAGATTTTAATGCAAAACCTAACCGAAGCGTCATATTTAATTAGAGTAGAATTAACATAATGCTCAACTTTATCATTATCATCATCTTCATCCTCTTAAACAGCGTCAAATCTGTTGTCTAATTTGAATTTTCACTACCACATTGCCATGTTTGCATAAGAAGAAAGTTTTATCCACTCTTAGTACGGATAACAATATCGGACAGGGAATCAATTTCACTGTTAAAATATCTATGTTTGCGCAAGTTGTAATACAATTTCTTTATATCAAATCTGTAGCTTGAGACAAACACCAATCCTCTTCAATCGACCACATAACCCATGAAAAAGGCATCATTTGCATAATTTGTTTTTTACATATTCAAGTTGTGCAAACAAACACAATTAGACCAACCAGTATTGGTATGAATGAGTCACATAACGAGTGTATTTTATAACCTGAGTGTTAATTAAGTACCAATGAACGAAGTATTCCGGCCTGTCATCGCATCGCCCGCAACGTCCCCGTCAGTCATCGCCACTACCGGCCGGTACCCTGTCACCAACAAACCGAGCGCATCGACACGACTATTCATCACATTGCGAGCAAACGAAAATATATCAGGTGCCATAAAACCGGCGAATCGCCAACAGTCATATAAGTGTTCCCCAGCAGTCAGTCCTAACAAATGGTGTATGAAACATGGTATATGAGGACACAGAACTAGAAATTGCTTGAGAACATATCAAGATGGTACCGTGTGAAACGTTCTACGGTGGCCCACAGGCAGTCTACTCAAGAATAACATTCGAACTCACAAGGAGGAAAGTACAAAAGAAGCAAGGCGCACGCATATCATTGCTGTTATTTAGCAAACTGCGTCGTTAATGGTTATTACAGATCCACACTTGTATTTGTGATTGATACAGGAGCTGCAATATCATTAGGTTAATCGAATTCCCCATTAACTTGCGGAACCGACGAACAGCTAAAGGCCACCAGCGTCCTGTCAATTAAAACATATTGTGTAGCGAATCTCAGAGTATCACTCTGCCTACGTCGAGTTTTCCCGTAGAAGTTTATCGTCGCGGACGTGGCATATTGCAAACTTGGCCCAGATTTCCTGACAAATTATGGACTGATAGTTGATACAGCTAAACGTACCTCATTAGACTAAGTTACGCATTTAAGTGTGCGAACCTTTGTTGGTAGTAATGAACGCAGACTTATTCACCCAGGAGAAACATTTTGTTCGAATCCTCTCACCCAGGAGTACGTGAGAAGGTCAGGCATTATCCGAATATCGTAAATATCAAAATTTTAGATCGTATCAGTCCAGCTAGGTTAACTACACGTCACATTATGACAACTAAAGGCACACCAGTCTTTGCCAGAGCTCGACCCTTAAATCAGAAAAAGTTACAGGCTGCCAAAGCCATTTATGTGAGGAGTCTGGAGGACGGTATTATTCGTCCTAGTTCTAGTTCATGGGCATAGCCAATTCACATGCCAGCCTAGTAACACGTTGGTGATTGGAGATTATGCAGTGATTATCATGTCCTCAACAATGTTACAATTTCGGATCGTTATCCGATTACTAACGCCATAGATGAAATAGCCCAACGCAAATGATTTACAATTCTCGACCTAAAGTCAGCTTACCATCATTTTTATTCCATTTTTGATTAGTTCAATATACGCGTATGACCTTTAGTCTGTGAAATGCGTCGCAGACGATTCCGAGATTCATAAACGAAGTTTTACGGAAACTTCCTCATACATACGCTTACTTTTATGATTTTATCAAAGCCTCAGGTAGTTTCGAGCAGCATTTAACAGACATCAAAGAGACCCTCGCTAGTACTGATCAGCTTGATCTCGTAGTAAACATGGCAAAATGCGTATAGGCAAAGAAACAAGAGAAATTCTTAAGGTATTCAATTAAACATGGACACGTAAATATCCTAGAAGATAAAGTCAAGGATATTGTACATTTTTCCAAAACGTCAATTACAAAAGAACTACTTAACTTTCTTGGAATGTGTGTTTATTACAAGTCCTTTATACAGATGATGGCACAACCACAAGCACAGCTGACAAGGCATCTACAAGGGATGAAAGCTCACGTATGCACTGGGACGCAAATGATCAGCTAATGTTTGAACAAGTAAAAGGTCTTCTTGCGCAACATCCAACACTATATGCCGTTCAGCCAACTACATCTTTGAGACTGTTAACTGGCGCATTCGATGTGATCTTGAGCGCTACACTAGAACCAGAAATCGATAGTAAAATGCATGCAATTTCATTCTATTCCAGAAAGTTAAAAGCTGCAGTTAAGAAATACTTGGAAATAGAAAGAGAGTTATTAGCTCTGTACGACACCTGCCACTACTTTGAACGATATCCTCTGTGTTACTCCTTCTAAATGCATATCGATAATGCACCGTAAGTGAAGACCCAACAGAAATAATGAAAAGTTATCAATAAATCGTAATTAGGCAAATGATATTCTTGAACGAATTCATTTTTAGTATTAGTCATGTGAAAGGCAAAGATAATGTGGTGGCTGATTTTTTAACTTGTACTGAAATAAATTTAATAGTCCATCAAATTGCTACACTGTCGCTATGGAAAGACATTCAGTCGAAATAACAGACGGATAAAGAACTATCATCATGACGACGAATGTTCCAAGAGAACGGCTCAAAAGTCTGCGAATCGTCTTGTTAAATCAGACGCGCATGACACTTGAATTAAAGAAATATACACACCGTGCTCTTTGAGTCGAGAGCAGCAGGAAACTTTCAGACTTGTCTTCGAAAATCAGTTGCGCAACGATACATAAACGTCGTAATCCGTGAGTCCAGAACGGCTCAGAGCTCTGAAAATCGTCTTGCAAAATCAGTCACGCATAACACTTGAATAAAGGAAACGTACACGTGTAGCTCTTTAAGTGCGACACAAAATTCTCTAAATCGTCTTGTTAAAATCAGTTGCGCATGTTTCTTGAATAAGGGAATTATACACGTCTTACTCCTTGTATTGAGAGTTGCACCAATTTCTCCGAATTGTCTTGTAAAATCAGCTTGACGTATAACTTGAATCATAAAAATACACAAATTGTACATATTGACTTGAGACTGGTCCAAAATTCTGAGAATCATCTTATGAAACTCAGTCGCGCATGTCACCAAAATGAAGAAAACATTCACCTAGTGCATCCTGAGTCAAGAGCAGCGAAATTTTTAGTAAAATCAGTGGCGCATATCATTTGAATAAATGAACTATACACTTATTGTACCTTGAGACGAGAGCGGCAAAAAGTTCGACTAGTCAAGTACAAATCAGTAGCCCATATGATTTGAAACAAGCGACAAAAAATTCTGCAAATCGTCATTTAAAATCATTCGTACATATCACTTGAATCATGAAAACCTTCAAATCGTACATATTGAGTCCACAGCAACATAAAGTTCAGCGAATACTTTAATAAAAATCAATTGCAATTGTCAGTCGAATTCAGTAAACAGCACGACTTGCGCCTTAAGTCATGATGGGAAGATTTTTTCCGAATAATCATGTAAAATCAGTCGCACATATCACATGAAATAAGAAGAGGTACAAGTTATGTACCTTGAGTCGGAGCGGTACCAAGTTCTACGAATCGTGTTCAAAAATCAATAGCGCAAATCACAAAATTCGGGGAAAAGTAGAACTCGTGGACATTGAAGCGAGGACGGAATAAGATTTTGCTAATCGATTGATAAAATTCAGTGGCGCATGACAATTTAATCAAGGAAATACACACATCTTGCTATTTGAGTTGAGAGCGGTAGAAATTTTTCCGAATCTTCTTTGAAAATCAGTCACGCATGTCACATAAATCAAAGAAACATACACATCGTGTACCTTGAGCCAACGGCTCTATAAAGTTCAGCGAATCATCTTATGAAACTCAGTCTCGCATATCACCTGAATGAGGAAAACATTCACTTCGTGCACCTTGAGTCAAGAGCGGCACAAATTTCTGCAAAACCTCTAGTAAAATCAGTTGCGCGTTTCATTTGAATAAATGAACTACACACTTCTTGTACCGTGAGACGAGAGCGGCACAAAGGTCTCTGAATTGTCAAGTACAAATCAGTCATCCATGTCACTTGAAAAATACACGTCTTGTAATATGAGTCGAAGCGACACAAAGTTCTGCATATCGTCATGTAAAATCAGTAGCACATATCACTTGAATCAAGAAAACTTTCTAATCGTACACCTTGAGTCCACAGCACCATAAAGTACTGCGAATAGTTTAATAAATATCAATTGCAATTGTCAGTCGAATAGAATAAACAACACGACTTGCACCTTAAGTCAAGATGGGTAGATTTTTTTCCGAATAATCATGTAAAATCAATCGCACAATTCACTTGTATCAAGGAAGCAAAAACGTTGTGTACCCTGAGTCGGAGCGACAACAAATTCAACGAATCGTCTTGTAAAATCAAACACGATAATCACACAAATCGCGGAAACGTAGAAGCAGTGAACCTTTGTAGAGGCCCTTAGGTCACTACCATAAGGGGGTCTCTTGGATGCCAGGCCCGGAAAATCCATATATGCGGAATGATCATCTATCTTGGAACACTTAAGTTCCTCTGAACTATCTCTTAAGCTACAATCCTTAAGTCCGCTAGCCAACTGCTCTGTATCCTCAGTATTTAATAAACCAGACATGATATTATTAAATTATTTGTAATTTATATATTATATTAATTAAGTAAGCTTACCCGGATACGCTGATGTCCACAAATTTACTGAACTGGAATGATTGAAACCTTAAAACAAATATACACTTTAAATACCCAAAGCAAATTTGTGTTTTCTTTTTGCTGATAATTAAAAACACAACGACGAGAGGATTACAAAGTTTTATTCACAAAGAATCGGAGATGGAACCACGCAGTGTCCCGCTTATGCAATTCAGAAACTCAGATCAAAACTCTCTCATATCCTTCCACAAGACAAGTCCAAAACTTCGACAATATGAACAAAAGAACTTTCAAAAAATTTTACAATATTTTTCAAAATTTACAATATTGTTTTACGAAACCAGCGATAACATCAAATGTCCAAAAATAGAAATTGATTTATTTTTAAATGAGAGGTTAATTTCTGTCCGATAATTAATTTAACCTCTACATACTCCCTCATGTTTAAGATGATTAACCATACATGATGTAGTCTTCATTCTTCGGTTTCTTGATGACTCTTCCAGACCGAGTTTCAACAAGTTGTGCTGGTACTTCACCAGATTTCATATTCATATTGCATTGTTCTTGATTCTCAGTTGTCTTGCTTTTAATCTTTACTTCTTTACCATATTTATTCAACTCTTCATTTTTCTCACCAATTTCTGAGTCACATCTCGCCTCAACTTCTGGGTACTTCGGTGAATACTGTTCCTCAGTCTCCTCCTCCGTCCAAATAAACTGTGGAATACAGCGATCCAGTGTTACACATTCTACAGTGCCATTTACTTCTATAAATGCATTTTTCTCAGTCATATGATTGACTTTATATGGCCCCTTATAGAATGGAGTCAGACAATTCTGTCTGTTTTCGTTATTTATGTATACATGCGATGCCAGCTTTAAATCTGAAGATACATAGAATTTAGACTTTGGACTTCTGGTTTTGGTTGGAGCTAAACGACTCATTTTATCTCTCAAAGCTCCAACAAACCAATCTACTGAACTAGAGGCCCAATCGAGACAACTTGGAGCTTCTATTAGAAGATCTCCAGGTAACCTCAATGGCCCTCCATAAACAAGTTCTGCTATGGATGTTCCTAACTGAACTCTGTATCTGTTTCGCGTTGCCAACAAAACTATGGGCAAATCATGTATCCAACTAGATCCACCGGTGCAGCGTAATGCAGCTTTCAGCTCCCTGTGCAGTCTCTCAACCATCCTATTGGCTCTGGGATTATAAGCACATGTCTGTCTTACTTCTATCCCCATTGTATTCAATGATCTGATAAACAGTTCAGACATAAACTGACTACCACTATCAGTAGTTACCCTTACCGGTACATCATATCGCGACACCCAATTATGCAAGAACATAAGTAAGACCTCTTGAGCTGTCATGTCCTTCAGGATTGCTACCTCAAACTGACGACTGAACCGATTGACCATCGTGAGTAAATACTTTTGGCCGGAAATCTCAGGCATTTCTACTATATCAATATGAACATGCATAAATCTACTCGCTGGTATACCAATCGTTTTAATTTCAGTTTTGGTATGACGCCAAACTTTACAAGTTTGACACCGGGCACATGTCCTTACCCAGGCTCTTATGTCTTTCGACATCTTTGGCCATACATATCTATCAGTGACCATCCTGATAGTTGCCTTAATGAAAGGATGACTGAATTCATGTAGCTGCTGAATTACCTTATACCTTAATTCTAGCGGTACATAAGGTCTAGGTTGGCTCCTCGAGATTTCACATTGTAACCTCTAATCTCCAATCATCTTGCGTGTATATATGGAGTTCTTCTCCAACACAACTACTAAAGGATCAAAAACTTGTGCTTCCATCAAATGCTGGACAAAATCATTAGAGGATACAATAGAGCATACGAGTGACTCTGAACGAATCATATCTTCATCTGATACGTCTGGTCTACTGAGAGTGTCTGCCACCACATTATCTTTTCCTGAGATATGACTAATGGTAAAATCAAATTCGGCGAGTCGGGATATTTCTGAATTCACCCGCCGAGAATAATTTAGCCTATTTGCTTTCCCAAGGATACTCAACAACGGTTTATGATCAGTTAATATCATAAACTTATGTCCATCTAGGTAGTGCTCAAAATGCAACACTGCAGAATAAACTGCTAGTAACTCCTTTCCAAGCGTGTCATATCGCTTCTCGCGATCTTGGAGTTTCCGACTATAGAATCCAATCGGCTTGATTATACCATTTTCCCGTTGATGTAACACTGCCCCTATGACTACATAAGAAGCATCTGTGACCAGCTCAAACGGTTTAGTCCAGTCCACAGGTGCTAATGTGGTTATTTCGCTCAACAGGTTTTTTGCCATCTGGTATTTTCCTTGTCGTCTTGGCTAAAATTAATAGGCCAGGACTTCTTGATTGTGCTTCGTTCACGAACTAAATGTCGAGTTAGCGAACCCAAAATTCCAGCTAAACCTGGTATGAACCGACGATAGTAGCTAATCATGCCCAAAAATCTACGCAACTGGCGTACAGTTCTAGGTTCTGGCACATCCTTGATTGCTTGTACAATGTCTTCCAAGGGCTTGATTCCATCCTTGGAAATGGTGTGTCCAAGATATTTTACGGTAGAGCAACCATTCCTACACTTTTCTGGTTTCACTACCAATCCATAATGTTCCAGCTTAGACAAACGATGTCCAAATGCTCCCGGTGTTCCTCCCTAGATTGACTATATATAATGATGTCATCTATATACACTCTAGCAAATGAACAGTCTTAAAGAACTTCCGCTGTCAGACGCTGGAATGTCTGACTTGCATTCTTCAACCCAAAAGGCATACATAAGAATTCATGCGATACTCCTCCAGGGAATCGCACTGCTGTGAGCGGTATAGATTCAGCCTCCATAGGTACTTGATAGTACGCCTTCTGCAGATCTAACGTTGTATATACCTCATACCCCATTATATCCCTGAGCAAAGTACTCTGGTTCGGTAGAGGATACGAATCGCCTTTCGTTACCGAATTCAATAGACGATAGTTACCACAAACCCTCCATTGACCTGGTTCAGGTTTGGGAACAACCACTATTGGAGATGCAAAGTTGGAATTTGAACGTCTACAAATTCCTTCTTCTCTCAACCGCTTAAATTCTTCAATAGCGATCTTTTGCTTGTGCTGTGCTAACGGTTGAGACTTGGGCGAACAAGGTAGTGGCTCCACCAACTCGATTTGGTGTTCTATGCCTGTCCTTAAACACTTGCGTTTAGCATTGAATGGCAGAAACACGGCCAGGTGTTTCTCGATGACATCCGCCAAGTCATCGGCGACGACGGGTTTGGGTAGTCTCACTGACCTAACTAATGAGGTCCCAGTCTCAGCATAAGTCACTTTCCCAGTGCTTTGTCCAATGGTCCTAGATTTGGGATCTAAAGCGAGATTAAAATGGATCAAAAAGTCCATCCCAATGATGTTATCCTTTATATAAGCGACCAGAAAATTCCACGTAAATGGAGATTTCTGCCCCAATGTCACTGACAATTTTTTAACTCCCTTAACCTCAATTGGACTTCCATTAGCAGCCCATAGTTGGTAATCGAATGTGGGGTTATCAATTTCCACCACATCAGATCGAACTATGCTCACCTCTGCACCCGTGTCTATTAAGAATTTTAAGCCACTAAGTTCATCAGTTATAACGAACTTATTGTTGCTATAACCAGTAACCTCTTTAAGATTATCTGCCAGCCGAAATCTAACAGATTTACGGACTGTATTACTGCGCGTCTCTTCCATCGAAGCTTCCGAACCTAACTTCGATGATTTTAGTATGCCACGAATATGCATACCTTAGAGCCTTGCATGCGCAACCCCCCTACGGCTCCTATTAGTGGGAGCTCCATTAGTTTTCCGGCAGATTCGACCAGGCTACAGGAAGACTACTTCCTTTCCATCGGGGACCACCCAACTTTGGAAACGTGCATCCCTCCTGACATTTTCCAAACTCGGCGTATTTGCGATGCGATATGCACCACTCGCGTGGTCCTTGTACACCCTCACGCGATTCGCCTCTCCAATGCTTGGAATTTGAACGCTGACTCCGAGAATTTACCCTACTTCTGTTGGAACTTTCCTTATTGCTTTTTATCCAACCCACATCCCAAGGAAGTGTACTTAAATTATTCTCTATGGTCAGGAGTCTCTCTGAGAGATGTCTGAGTTGCTGCTCCAGGCGTGAATGTGCGGTTACTGCATACACCTTAGGTTCCATCTGACGATACACTTTGTCAAAACCTTTGAGCTTCTTGGGCTACTCTAGTTCCAATGTATCATATACATCCAAGGTGGCTCTTAGTCTAGCAGGCAATTCTGCTACAAATATACTATTTATAACTTCCTCAGATATATCAAGTCCGATGGATTTTGAAATTAGTCTGTCATAAAATTCAGATGGAAGTAGATTTCCCATCTTTTCCTGACGTAATAAGTCAGTCATCCGTTCAATCATCTCGGGTTGATATCGTCCATGGAGTTCTTCTACTAGAAGCTAAAATGCATTTTCTGGTTCGTTCTCAGTAACAAATTTCCTGAGTCTAAACAGATTCTTTTTTAATGGCTCAGGTAATCACCACCAGGCCGAGGCAAATCTTTCTATAGGGTCGGTCATCCGTTTTAGTTTAAAATAAAATTTTGCTTCTTCTACCCATTCAGAATGGTTGTCTGGTCTGTACATGGTGAGCTTAACATTGCTATCCATAGAATTGCGGCAAAAACGATCATCTACATCATATCTTTCCGCATAAAGGATCCTGGCGCGGTCGCCATTTTTTGTAGAGGCCCTTAGGTCACTACCATAAGGGGGTCTCTTGGATGCCAGGCCCGGAAAATCCATATATGCGGAATGATCATCTATCTTGGAACACTTAAGTTCCTCTGAACTATCTCTTAAGCTACAATCCTTAAGTCCGCTAGCCAACTGCTCTGTATCCTCAGTATTTAATAAAGCAGACATGATATTATTAAATTACTTGTAATTTATATATTATATTAATTAAGTAAGCTTCCCGGATACGCTGATGTCCACAAATTTACTGAACTGGAATGATTGAGACCTTAAAACAAATATACACTTTAAATACACAAAGCAAATTTGTGTTTCTTTTCGCTGATAATTAAAAACAAAACGACGAGAGGATTACAAAGTTTTATTCACAAAGAATCGGAGATGGAACCACGCAGTGTCCCGCTTATGCACTTCAGAAACTCAGATTAAAAAAACTCTCATTTTCTTCCACAAGACAAGTCCAAAACTTCGACAATATGAACAAAAGAACTTTCAAAAAATTTTACAATATTTTTTCAAAAATTACAATATTGTTTTACGAAACCAGTGATAACATCAAATGTCCAAAAATAAAAATTGATTTATTTTTATATGAGAGGTTAATTTCTGTCCGATAATTAATTTAACCTCTACACCTTGAGGCGAGAGCGGCATAAAAGTTTGTGAATGCTTTAGTAAAATTCGGTTGAGTATGATAATTTAATCAAGGAAATACACACGTCTTGCTATTTGAGTTGAGAGCGGTAGAAATTTTTCCGAATCTTCTTTGAAAATCAGTCACGCATGTCACATAAATCAAAGAAACATAGACATCGTGTACCTTGAGCCGACGGCTCTATAAAGTTCAACGAATCATCTTATGAAACTCAGTCTCGCATATCACCTGAATGAGGAAGACATTCACTTCGTGCACCTTGAGTCAAGAGCGGTACAAATTTCTACAAAACTTCTAGTAAAATCAGTTGCGCGTTTCATTTGAATAAATGAACTACACACTTCTTGTACCGTGAGTACAAATCAGTCGCCCATGTCACTTGAAATAAGGAAACATACACTTCGTGCCCCTTGAGTCGATACTGGAACTCTGTTCAAATCAGTCGCGCATGTCACTTCAATCAAGTGAACATACACGTCGTGTGCTTTGAGTCAAAGCGTAACAACGTTTTGCGAATCGTCTTGAAAAATCAGTTGCGTATGTCACCTAAATCAAGAAAAATTGCACTCCGTGCACCGTGAATCTAGAGCGGCACAAATTTCTGCGAAACTTCTAATGAAATCAGTTGGGCATATGACTTGAGTCCAATAATCATAAACGTCATCCTCCTTTTGTTTTGAGCGGCACAAAGCTCTTCGAATCGTTATGTAAAAGAATTTTCGCCTAGTAGCTGAATCATTAAAACATTCAATTTGTACACCTTGAATCGAGAGCGGTCCAAATTCATGCGAATCGTCTTGTAACATTCGGTTGCGCATGATAGTTGAATCAAAGAAACACCTAAATCGAGCAACTTGAGTCGTAAGTTGTTCAAATTTCTGCGAATTGTCTAGTAAAACTCAATCACGTATGTCACTTGAAACAAGGAAACATAAACGTATTACACCTTAAGTCGAGAACGGTACAAAGTTCTGCGAAACGTCAAATCCAAATCAGTCGCCAATATAACTTGTATCTAGGAAAAATAAACGTCATGCACCTGGAGTCGGGAGCACCAAAAAGTTCTCCGTATCGCAAAGTACAAATCAGTCGCGCATGTCACTTGAATCAAGGAAACCTTTAATTCCAATACCTTCAGTCGACAGCGCTATAAAGTTCTGCAAATCGTATATTAAAAATCACTCGCGCATGTCACCTGAATCAAGAAGACATACACGTCGTGAACCTTGAATCAAGAGCGGCGCAAATATCTGCGAAAATTCTAGTGAAATCAGTTGTACATGTCAATTGAATAAATGAAATAAACACTTCGTGTACTTACTTTTCAATGACATCTAGGTAACTTTTATTACACCAAAAGCTACAACATGTTTGTTATGTTATAAGTTTCCAAATTATGTTTTAGGAGATTGCACCGTCCAAAATTCTCAGGTTTCTTGATTAATCATATAGTATGTTTAGAACGCAAAGCTGACTTCACTCCTGATGAGTCGCCAGTAAGCAAGAGATGCATGTGTAAAGGAGATTATACTTTCAATTAAGGTTGACTTTGGTATATCCCTCTGGATAGGTTTTAACTAATTTTTAAATAGGTACGCAAAATTTTATGCATATATAATTTTCATTTAAGCGTTTTATATGCATTAATAATTTAAGTTGAACTAATTAATCCTATACAAGCTTTACACTAATATATATATATATATATATATATATATATATATATATATATAACGATATACGATTGTTAACTCAATTCTAATGAAAAAATAGAACTGTTTATGTATACATTAGATCTCTGCAAATCAGGATGATATTGTAGAAAATGTAACTTTACCTCAGGTAATTAAGTCTTGGTTTTTAAAGCGTCAGATCAACGCGGATGCCCAAAATTAATTCTTTACTGCGGAACAATTGAATATTGTTTATCTTCGCACATGCAGTTACTAATCAGTTCGTTTGAACTGCAAGATGATGATGATTATGATGGTGATGGTGATGATGATGATGATGATGATGCTGATGATAGAAAAGAAGAATATGATGATGATGAAGAATATGATGATAATGACAATAATAATGGAGATGATGACTGTGCTGATGAAGATGTTTGGTATGATGATTTTGATGATGGTAATGATGATTATGATTATTAATATTATTATTATTATTACGATGATGATGATGATGATAAAAAAGTAGATTATGATGAAGAAGTAGTAGATTATGATAGTGATGATGATGATACTGCTGCTACTAGTGATGACGATGATATGAGTAATTATAATAATAAGGATAATGCTAATAATAATGATGATGATGAAGAAGAAGAAGAAGAAGATGATAATGATGATGCTGATGGTGATGATGATGATGATGATGATGATGATGATGATGATGTTGTTGATGATGATGATGATGATGATGATGTGGTAAATGATAATGATGAAGAGGAAGAATATGCTGATGCTGATATTTTTGATGCTGATGATGATGTTAATGATGATGACTATGGTTTTGGTGATGACGATGATGATTATGCTTATTATAATGATGATAATGATGATGTTGATGATGATAATGATGTTGAAAAAGTATTAGAATAAGATGATAATAATGAGGAGGATTACAAGACACTAACTGATTTTTTCATCCTGATGACGAATGCACCAATAGTTAATGGTTACGATGATATGAACCTCCAAAACCTGAGATGTGGCAGCCATCGTATCTAATGTGAAGCCTAGAGCTAAATTTTACTGCGCAATTTTATCTTAGTGTCAAAGAATGTCTGCAGACGCGCAAGTCGCGGACTGCCATTTGTTGCTGCTGGAAACAACTTTCGCCATTGATGCCTAGAAATACAGTTGGCACTTGACAGGATGCAATTTTATGCCAATCTAAAAGGGGACGAATTTGAATATACATTTCCACACAAGCTTGGAAATATTGAACATGTGCTCATTTATAGTCCGTAGCTAAACTTGTTTATTACAGAAGAAGACACAATACTGCGCAGCCGTCCTGAAATTAAAAAAAAACGTTCGCTTTATCTGCTGAATCTTGCAGGGTGGATAAACATAAAATATTTCAAAAGAGGAACGTGTGATTGTAACCTGTAGAGTAGAAGTACTCAAATTCGATTCTGTGTATTGACCAAAATCGTTGCGTACTCAGGAGTATGTTAATAATGGCGCTGCTAACAAACACCTTCTATCTGTGGTCGAGCAATACATGTAGAGCCTGCATTTCCGATGGGTTAGAAAAAGGAAGCCATAATAATATAACTGCGTCAGAAATGTAATCATGAAGAGGGTGACTAGTGAAGCAATCTCGTTTGTACTGGAGCTCTATCAAGGAAATGTTTAAGCAAGCCTCAGCTGGTCTCCCGTCGAGTATGCCTAGTTAGCACTGAAGCCATGCGGCATGTGGCATCTGCTACGAAACTAAGAGTTTAGCACATCATATTCTGTAAGCTTTTGAATAAGTTTGCTTCCAATCACACAACGGATACTTATTAGCACTGATTTAAACTTGATAATGAGTGGAATAGCTGCACCGGAGCGTAACCATTTCAGCGAACGTTAAGCTAAGTCCCAATGCATTTGTAGTGCCATTCACTATTTAATAAAATGCAGTTCATCGAGTACTTCCAAAATCTCCCCAGTGCTTCACATGTGGTTATCGGGGTGATTAATGCTGAGGTGACTTGTAGATTTTTTTCACCATTTCGAAATGCAAAATTACTTCTTCTGATATAGCGAATGAATCAATTCAAAATGAATGAAATTGTTCGGTTTTGTAAAATAATATAGGACTGTAATTAATGATGACGTGTGCCAGTCGACTGTATGTCTTTGCCATTTAAAAATGATGTGCTTTTGCTCCGATTTTGTTCACTAATTTCGTCAATAAAGTTATTATTTATTTTACGGCCTCTCACCCTAGCGTAAACAACAGCGGCGTCGCCCAGCCTACTGATTGGAGCGAAGAATAAGTTGGTAAGTTTTAAACGCGTGACTTTAATTAATTTATCACATATTTATGTGAGTTATCGTGCACGTAAATTATTTAAAACGAAGATAACGATATTGCTATAAAAAGTAATCCAATTCGATATTTACACATTTTTCAGTTTAAAATAAACATGGTATTATGTAGAGAACGCCATTCATCCAGTAGACCGGTTTTGTGCTTATTGTGAAATCTTCAAGTACTGTCCGTGGAAAATTCTGGACAGTATTTTATGAGTTCCTAATAAGGACAAAACTGGTCTACTGGATTATAAATTCTACAGTGATTAGTTTATGCTTACATAAATATATATATTTATATATATATCTACACGAATAAGATATATATGCATTAATAATCTTTCTTGGAATAAGATTACCATGTTGCTCTAATAAATTTTTTGTTACGGTTCTTTTTCCCATATTTAAATATATGGATTAAACTTGTAATGATAAACAAACACACACACACACACACACACATATATATATATATATATATATATATATATATATATATATAATGTGAATTTTGATTATATCATGATCACAATCCTGATTTAAGTAATTGTTGTCACCGCCCACGCAACCATTTATCGATTAACTATTGCCAAATTCGCTTCTTCATCGAGAATAGACTCTATTTGCCTAAATCAAACTGTCTATATTTCTCGATTTGACTTGCAAATGCTATAAATGATATTGTATTAGTTAATGGTTTCCTCGCACATATGTGCAGGTAACTAGCAATTAAACCAAAAATAACAAGTAGTTGCCTCAATGTTGCCAACTGGAATTTTAAGAATGGCCCATGCTTTATTTGTACATTTATGGAGGATAAAAACAGGAAATAAACAGGATAAATGTATCAAATTACTATAGCAATAGAAAGAAGCTGGGAAGGTTGGGGAAATAATAGAAGGCAACCATTTTATGCAATTCAATTTTATTGCCCTGCTAATTTGCACCTTTTTATTGGATTTTGATTATAATTATTGATACAGGATATATTTGTGAAATAATTTTGGCAATGAATTTCCTTTGCTTTTGCCTTTATTTTTGTAACGGTAAGAACAAATAAACTTTCTTCTCACAGGAACCACTTAGAGAAGACTTACATGTCTTAATACCTGCTTAAATGCAGGCAAACGTAAATTTTTTTAATCAATTAAAAGTTTTCATAGATGCGTGTTAGCCTCTGAAGACCACATTACAAAGGAGCAATCTATTAGAACACTTAAACAACACATATTACAAAATTTATTTACATTATTTTGTCAAACTTATAATAAAAATCAGTCCATTACCGGCCATAAAAAAATGCACAACTACCACTATTAGTCTCAATTATAGGCGTGTTACGACCACAACACATAGAGCTCTATTTTTAAGCAAATTCTATGAGTGAATCTCTTAAATTTCAAATGTTAGCCTGAAGCAAGTTCATAAATTTCATTTTTCGATTCATGAATTCCTTCGTAGCTCGCATAACTAATCCGATTTTAGCGTAAGGAAGTTACAATATCACCATACGCCTATCAGTTGGCCTTCTAAAAGTAAGCTCAAAACATTCTGCGGTTTAACTGCAAATTCGGCATGTCACAACGTTATCATTAAATTTCACTTCATCCAAATCGTTAAGGTAAGGAAAAGAAACGGTTATAGAAATAACATCAGAATTAAAATTATCTCGAACAAAAACCGATTGAGACACACATCGTTACAACTGGAATTCAAATTTCAACTAGGATCAAACCTGCGTGCGGGCAATAATAGAAATGACTAAGGCCAAGTCTACCCAGACAAGCTCTAGTAACTTCTTTAAATCAAGTTTGCGAGCTTGAATTAAAGACCAATCCCATTGTAATTAACCAGATGTCGAACAACAAAACAAAACTAACGCCAATTGCAACGCACTGACGCGTTTCGACCTTCCATGATGATCACCAGAGTACGATGGCAAAGTGACTATCGAGTATCAAACCGCATTGAATATATATGGAAAGCAAATTTAGATATGCGGCTCTCACCTCTAATAGTCTCGCATACGCTGTACTTGACTGGAAATATCGGCTGCACAATTTATATGCAGTCACGAACATTATTCTGTTTGTATCTTTCGCCTCACACACACACACAAACACACACATACATATATATATATATATATATATATATATATATATATAATACAATAAACAATAATTGATTGCACGGGTTGTGGTAACAATTAATTAAATCAAGATTACGAGCTTGAATTAAACACTAATCCCGTTATATTTAACCAGTCATCGAACAACATAACAAAACTACCGACAGTTGCAACGCACTGACGCGTTTCGATCTTCTCATAATCATTATCAGAGTACGACGGCAAACTGACTAACGAGGATCAAACCGCATTATGTATATATATATATATGGACAGCAAAATTAGATATGCAGCTCTCACCTCTAATTGTCTCGCATACATTGTACTTGAGTGGAAATGTCGGCTGCACAATTTCTATGCAGTCACGAACATTAGCTCTGATGATGATCATGGAAGGTTGAAACGCGTCAGTTCTGTTGCGACTGTCGGTAGTTATGTTATGTTTGTGTGTGTGTGTGTGTGTGTGTGTGTGTGAGTTGAAAGCAAATGTTCGTGACTGCATAGAATTGTGCAGCCAACACTTTCAGTCAAGTTCAATGTATGTGAGACTATTAGAGGTGAAAGCTGATTATCTAATTTTGCTTTCCAATTATATGCAATGCGGTTTGATCCTCGCTTGGCAGTTTGCAGTTTGTTTAATGGAAAGTAAATTTACTCACTAAATTCTTACAAAATCCTTTGTTTAAACCTCAGATATAACACACAATACACAATGTTTATGGACGTTAAATTCAATTGCCTCATTCATTTCAATTATCTATTGCTTAGAAAACATTTTTCTGCAATATAATATACATAAGATGAATTAATCGTTAAATACCTGCTCAAGGAAGAGCATGAACGAAATTTGTAATGTTATGCACATTCCTTTTGTGCTTACTGGTGTCTCATCATTTGTTGCCGGTTTTACGTCCTTTACCCACTATATATTTGAGTGAGAAATATGGGAAAATAGGATGGTACCATCTCCTAGACGAATGTGTAAAGCTACAGAAGTGAAGCTAACTTCATATAAAGTCTTCGATAATGCAACTGCAAAGCCAACTCACTACATATCAAATATATATCGAGTCTATAATGGGTTTCAATACTATGGCTATTCGGTCAGTACCCTATATGAAAATTATGGTTGCAGAACAAGTACATGATACCAACAATATAACTGCCGAGTCGGTACATGATAGCGGAAAGCTATGCTAAGAATCACCAATATATATATATATACATATATATATATATATATATATATATATATATATATATATATATATACTGTATAAACCAAACATTCTATGAGGCAGAAAAAATACTTTATCATGTAGACCAGTTTTGTCCCCATTGGAAATTTTCATGAAAATTAACTGCATTTGCTATAATCAGTATTCAGACTCGGACAAATTTGATTTGCAGTTTTGCACTAATACAATACGCCCTTCCTGCCGCAATCTATGAGAAAATTTCAATTATAAAACAACTTAGTTTTTTTTAAATTTGATACACGGTCGCGGATAATTCTCGCATGTATCTGAATTCGCTCCAAAATTGTCTTACCAGATCTACTTAAGGAATTGCCTTTGTTAAATTTTGTAAAGTTTACTCTATACTGACAATATATATATATATATATATATATTCATAGTATTATTAATCTTATTAAGGCTTGCATTTCAAAAGATTTTATATTTTAATATCTTGATTTTTCCAGCGTTTCCGAATGTAGCAATAGCCACGTCTTAGAGCGAGAACGCATCAAGTGTCCTATCTGGGGCTAACATGAATGCAAAAGAAGTCCTCACAGAATTGCACGAATTAATATAAAGTGGTCAAAAAAATGTTGGAAGCTAACTTCGAACCGCCGATGTGAATATAAAATAATAAATTATTATATTATGTTTTACTAAATTGATGCGCTCTATAAAATAAAATCATTATAAATCTTTTGATTAAAATAAGGCATTTGTGTTGAGTTTAAAAATGGCTTGTGGTGGATGGGAAACCTTAGTAAGAGAATTTTCCGCACAAATGACCACTTTGACTGCGGAGTTAGGGCTAATTTAGTCTCGGCTGGACGACACACTTATAAATAATTCTGAGGTAATCCTCATAAATGACCCAATAAACATTGGTGAAGTCAGCACTATTAATTTGCTATGAATTTTTATTAATGTTGCAATATATACTGATACAACTAAGCGAACATTGGTTGCGCGGGCGGTGATAACAATTGCTGTAATCAAGTTTGCGATCTTGATATAGACACCTAACCTATTATGTACATACAAAACTTAGTTTATACTGAAAAATGTATGTACTTAATTAGTCAGGTGTTTATATCAAGATCGCAACCTTGATTATAGTAAATAATGATACAGTTGCAAACCGGTCGATAGCGTTTATTGAATGACTGTAATATGTGGTCCTTAGAGCACACCCATATGATGATATTATATTGATTATAATGTCTGCTCACACAGTTTCACAAGAGTAAAATCAACAGGCACTAACCGACGTTTTTTGGTAATTAATACTTATTATTTCACTAAAGATTGTAGGCATTCCATTCTGCTTTATTTGATGCTAAAATGAAGGCAGAGTTTGAGTTTTGCAGTAATTTAGAGACTACAAAACTCTGATTAACTTATACTGCCATATATGTTTTCATCGCCTATATCACCGCTAACAAAGATGTATAATTTAATTAAATGCTGTCAGGTTTTAATAGTGGTGACCACGATATTCGGTTCACTTTAGAATGCGAGCTTTCAAGATTTCATATTAATGTTTCTACGCGCAAAAATTTTTTGCGAAATTACGAACTAGTTTACACCATTTGATTTAAAACAGGCGTTAAAGTTTTAAAAGAAACATGTTGCACGACATGGAATATATTAATTACCATTTCTTTGTTGGGCGCAACAATGTGTTTGCATCCACTGTCCAAATGATTAGTCCAGATATAAACACCTGACCCATTAATTACTTACATATGTCAGTATAAACTAAGAATTGTATAGTGTAGAAAAGGCAATTCATCCAGTAGACCGGTTTCGTCCTTATTGGGAACTCATCAAGTACTGGCCAGAATTTGCCGCGGACAGGATACGAACCTGGGCACGTCTGCTTCGGAATCTGGTGCTCTAACCACTGAGCTATCCTGCCGCACACTACACTACACACAATTTTCAGTTATATACTAACTAATGTAACTTGGTTAGTCAATTTTTTCCTTTAGGTGGAGCTCATATGGCATCCATTTAGACCCAAAGTTCCAACTAACCATGCCCAATCTGTCATTACTGAACAGACACCACATTACATGGGGAAGTAGTATTGAAATGAACATTTATATAATTAAACGAACATTGGTTGCGCGGGTGGTGATAACAATTATTATAATCAAGGTTGCGGTCTTGATATAAACACCTGACCCATTAATTACTTACATATGTCAGTATAAACTAAGAATTGTATAGTGTAGAAAAGGCAATTCATCCAGTAGACCGGTTTCGTCCTTATTGGGAACTCATCAAGTACTGGCCAGAATTTGCCGCGGACAGGATACGAACCTGGGCACGTCTGCTTCGGAATCTGGTGCTCTAACCACTGAGCTATCCTGCCGCATACTACACTACACACAATTTTCAGTTATATACTAACTAATGTAACTTGGTTAGTCAATTTTTCCTTTAGGTGGAGCTCATATGGCATCCATTTAGACCCAAAGTTCCAACTAACCATGCCCAATCTGTCATTACTGAACAGACACCACATTACATGGGGAAATGGTATTGAAATGAACATTTATATAATTAAACGAACATTGGTTGCGCGGGTGGTGATAACAATTATTATAATCAAGGTTGCGGTCTTGATACTAACTAATGTAACTTGGTTAGTCAATTTTTTCCTTTAGGTGGAGCTCATATGGCATCCATTTAGACCCAAAGTATATAACTGAAAATTGTGTGTAGTGTAGTGTGCGGCAGGATAGCTCAGTGGTTAGAGCACCAGATTCCGAAGCAGACGTGCCCAGGTTCGTATCCTGTCCGCGGCAAATTCTGGCCAGTACTTGATGAGTTCCCAATAAGGACGAAACCGGTCTACTGGATGAATTGCCTTTTCTACACTATACAATTCTTAGTTTATACTGACATATGTAAGTAATTAATGGGTCAGGTGTTTATATCAAGACCGCAACCTTGATTATAATAATTGTTATCACCACCCGCGCAACCAATGTTCGTTTAATTATATAAATGTTCATTTCAATACCACTTCCCCATGTAATGTGGTGTCTGTTCAGTAATGACAGATTGGGCATGGTTAGTTGGAACTTTGGGTCTAAATGGATGCCATATGAGCTCCACCTAAAGGAAAAATTGACTAACCAAGTTACATTAGTTAGTATATAACTGAAAATTGTGTGTAGTGTAGTGTGCGGCAGGATAGCGCAGTGGTTAGAGCACCAGATTCCGAAGCAGACGTGCCCAGGTTCGTATCCTGTCCGCGGCAAATTCTGGCCAGTACTTGATGAGTTCCCAATAAGGACGAAACCGGTCTACTGGATGAATTGCCTTTCCTACACTATACAATTCTTAGTTTATACGGACATATGTAAGTAATTAATGGGTCAGGTGTTTATATCAAGACCGCAACCTTGATTATAATAATTGTTATCACCACCCGCGCAACCAATGTTCGTTTGATTAGTCCAGATATTTGACTTCCGCTTTCAGAAGTTTTTCAATGTAAAGCACATCCCACAAACAATTTTACAATCAACATGTTAAATGGAAAATTTAGTTCAAACTGTCCCGTTTATACGTATTGTTACATTTTTAAAGCACATCTGTCTTTTCACTAGGTAAGTGCATGTCAAATTTGTTTTCGTCTGTATCTTTATGTTTACACACATCGAAATAAAATTACAGTGCTTTTATAACAAATACCAACGACTCACTAGATGAGCGTACTTTGTATGCTTGTGATCTCGTTTGTTATGGATTGAGGAGTAATCAATTGCTGCACCTGTACATTCAATCCAGTGGAAATACAGCGACTTCACAACATTTGACGATTCACCAGATAAGTTTATGCCACGCCTGTGTGTGTATGTGTGTGGGCGTTTGTATAAGACTGATAAATAATCTGTTGCATATAATTAGTGACACGTGTATCACTCATTCATTTGAAACTAAAATTATAAATATCAATTCCTGTTTGCACACACCAAACTTATTTTTACACTTAAGTTCATAAATGATGTAATTACAAGTGGTAACCCGGTAAGGAGGGGGCAAAATACTGTGAATTTTCACAGTAAAAATTAAGAATTAGTAAAGTTAAATTTGATAAGGATAGCGTGTTTCAATAGGTTATAAATTTTAAATAAAAATATAATAGTGGTCATAGAGGAAATTGTAAAATTGCCAGCTAAAGAAAGAAATTATTAATTGGCGTTTAAGTTGCAATGTTATCTCCTTAGAGTAATTAAACGCCTGGTCGATAAATTGAACATGTATATTGGTAAGTAATATTTGATGTCGATATTAACGGCTATTTCTCTTTGATTGCTGGTAAAGGCAAGTGTGTTACCTTAATTAAGACTCGTAGTTTAGTTGGATTACAAGTGCGTGTTAATGCCGCTTCAACTTTCCTTTGTGCCATTCGGGAAACTGCATCCCCATTAAATGGGTGTTGAGGTAAACTTCTTTCTTTTTGGGTACGAAATACATCTCATTCTGTTGGCGAAACATTTGAATAATTGATTCAATTAGTTGTCTAGAATAGCTATTGGACATTAATTTCTTTATTGCCTTAATATATTCGTTGTCTTTTGAATTTGGACTAACCAACCTGTCAATTCTTGAAAAGCAGCCACGAATTGCTGGTAAATTATAATAAAACGGCACACAACTGCTGTAACACAAACACTGTGCAGACCAGGTTGGAATATAATAAAATGTTCTATTTTATTTTCCATTAGTTTCTTTCTTAAATAGTACATCTAAGAAAGACAGACAATCCTCTTTCTCGTGCTCTGACGCGAAACCGATATCATTATGCGCTTTGCTGAAAATTTAAAGCAATGATCGTGATTGCGACCTGCTCTTAAAAAACGTAAAATATCATCAATGTATCGTATATATTGAGCATAGATATCTATATATATCAGAATTTTACTGTGTATGTGTTATTAGAGGCCTGAGGATGGTAGGGGAAAGACCGAACCGAAACGTTGCCAGACAATGAAGAATAGATCGGACCTAATTTCCAGGGGTTACTAAGAACGATGCTGAAGCCTTCGGAAGAAAGATACTAATCCGCACCCAGCCAACACGAGTACGTAATCTATGCGTACTTGTAAATTGGGATCAATTGGATCTTTACGAAACTGATAGTGAAAAGCGACAACCCGCAAGCATAAATCGCGGAGATTCAACATTATATATACTATTTATATTTTAATTGGGGTGCATTTACCGAAGTATCACCTCGACGAAATTAAAAGAACAATGACTGTTCTGATGCATAAAGTAAAAAATGATTTTTTTCAATAGAATCATTTATCCGCTGGAAGTAAATGTAAATGATGAGCTCGAAACAATTGAGCAATCCAATATTGTTTATTTATATCAATTCGGTTCTGCTCAGTGCGTTATGCATGTCTGGAAGGCTGATAAGTAGAGAATCGAAGCTGAGCATATTTTAGACAAACCATAGGTAATAAAGTGCAGAACATTTTCTGCAAATTCTAAACACATTGTATTTAATTATCTAATTCCATTTTGAAGCAAGTAACGAGAAATAGTTAAAACAAAATTGAATACGAACTGGTGAATTGCATGTGCGTGTGTATAAGTGTATGCGCCCATTTCTATTCGCGCATCCTGATTTATATTAATAGTAGTATCAATAATAAAAATAATAACAAAAATAAAATAATACTATTAAAATAATAATATTATTAGATATAATATTTGGTACTATTATTGTTATTATCATTATTTGATATTAGTTGTATTATTGCTATTATTTTTGCTATAATAATAATATAATAATAATAGTAAAATTAATAATAATAATAATAATAATAATAATAATAGTAATAATAAGTAAAAGGAATACTAATATATAGTGGGTAAAGGGCGTAATACTTATGAGTCGACATTTTGCATATGAGATTTTACGTTCCGTTCATGCTGTCTTTGGTTTATCCTTCTAGTCATATTGTAACTAATTTTTTACTAGGTGTGCAAAACCTAGTACACAGTTGCAAATATATTAGTTCTTCGCCAAAAACATTATCTAACTATTATTCATGGTAGTTGGCCGTCCGTGCTTTTGTTAAATGTATCAAAATTAACTGGATATACGTTTGCTTTCCCTCAGGAGAATTCTCCTACAATAAAAAACGGATGCAATTAATTTTCCATTTGCCATAATTGAATTTATTTATTCGTGCAATTTGATAACACTTCCTTATTTAAATCAATTATCCCATCTTCAGGTAAGCACAAATCCTATTATATGTAGCTAGTCGCTTAACATAGCAAAGCTACGGTCAGTAAAATGTACTAATTACGTTACTAACTAGCTATATCATAAATATGACAGAAGGACACCCAGTAAGGCTATCACATATTCAAGACGCCACCGGTTACCTTTGCATTACGTAATTTATGGCTTTTTCCGTTCAACTTATAATATTCACTCTCGTTTTGTAACATCTCACACCATCGCGGTGAGCCTAACCCCAGAAACAGTGCGAAAATTATCTTTGCCTTCAATCGTTCCTCCTCCAGTTCACTGGTATAAAAGGAAATTTTTTATGCAATAGCACATCCTCCGAAACCATAAAGTTTACAGTGATAAAAATTGTAACCTACTGGCGTATACGGAGCAAGGGACAGAGCTAATATGTTTCACAACTTTTCTTTGTACAGCCTCTAGCTTATTTGACAAGCCCTTGTTCAATTCATTCCAAATAGCGCCAACATATTACAATATTGATCTAATCCAAATTTTATACATTCGTAATTTTATACCGTTCGATAAGGTATTTCTATTTATTAGTACCAATCTGTTCTCAGTACAGCTAACTATTCTTTCATTGTGTCTCTCATCAGAAACTGTACATTGAATAAGTATGCCTAAATCCGTTGTTTCTTGCTGAAGTTTGATCTCAAAATCATCATTAATCACAGCACCATGAAAAGAAAAATAATTAAATTCTGTTCTATTACCTATTTTTAATTCTTTCTTCTTCTTACTCTTTATTCTCAGCGCTAGGGTTATCAAATACTTACTTAGGACATACAAATCTAGTGTCACATGATTTTTTGAAAATTATAGTTTTCGGATCTATTGGAAAGATTATTTTTAAATTATCAGCAAATTTGCAAACTCGACCATTAAGAATCTTAGTTTAAAAATGTGCAAATATGATTTTAATAAAAATTGACTCCAAGCTATATCATTGTGGAATTCCACTTGTTACTTTTTACGGTTTTGATCTCAAATCATTTACTTGAATACTCATTCTTCAATTATATAAATAGTATCTGAGTAATCTAAAAATATTAGGATCAATATTGAATGAATTAATCGTCTCCAAAATAGCATCAAAAGGTATAGAGTGAAAAGCTTTTGAGATATCTATAAAGTCAATTAATACATCTAACTTTTTCTCATCTAGTGTAATTACATGCTTCCGCATAGAAAGCATATTAGTAATTGTCGATCTATCTTTCGTAAAACTATGTTCCCTTGTATCAAAACCAACCGACAACATATATTCTAAATTATCTAGTATTACTCGTTCTTTTATCTTCAATAATGAAGGGATAATGTAGATTAGTCTATAATAATTTGCGCACGTGTATATATATATATATATATATATATATATATATATATATATATATATATATATATATATACATCATAGTGTTCCATTGCTTTCGAACATTACGCAGTATATTTCTTATTAGCAAGAAAATACATATTAATTACAAAGTGGATAATGGCCCTTTATTGCGAGATCACTAACTTTTCATTTATATGCATCCTGGGTTTTTCTTTGATTATGTGGGTGGCAACAGTTTTATTGGCAAAAGAGTTTTGGATCCACCTGCATAATCAAATGAAAACCGAGGATGTACATAAATGAAGAGTTGTAAAGTGAAGTTTATTAATCTCTAAATTAATGGTCATTATCCGCTTTGTTGTTGATGTGTTTTTTCTTCCTAATAATATATATATATATATATATATATATATATATATATATATATATATATATATATATACGAAGACTTGCTTAAATATATGCGTACACTAAGTTATGCTCAAATATCTGCTTTAATTTCTGTCTAAATTTTCCTTTATGTGTTAATTTCATCTATCAATCTCTCTTTCTTTTCACCTATAAATCGGTCTATGAATCCACCCATCAATATATTTATCTTGATAACTTTATTTCTATGCATCTATTTTTTTCTATCTGGTTAAATATATGTGCATCTATCTATCTATCTATATATCTATATAACTATATAATTATGTATTATATATTTAACTATATAAATGTTCATTTCAATACCAATTACCCATCTAATGTGGTGGCTGTTCAGTAATGACAGATTGTGTAGGGTTAGTTTGAAATTTGTGTCTAAATGGACGCCAAATGAACTCCAACTATAAGAGAAAATAACTAACCGAGTTAAATTAGTTAGTATACGACTGAAAATTGTGTGTAGTATGCGGCAGGGTGGCTCATTGGTTAGAGCAAAAGATTCGGAAGCAGACGTTCCCAAGTGCGGGCCCTTCCCGCGGCAAATACTGGACAGTACATGATGAGTTCCCGATAAGGACGAAACCGGTCTACTGGATGAATTTCCTTTTATTCATTATACAATTCTTAGTTCATACTGGCGAAATGTAAGTACTTAAAGGGTCAAGTGTTTATACCAATTTCGCAATCTTGTTTGTAGTAGATCTAAAAATCTATCTCTATACGAACTTGAATCTTTTTCATCTATCGTCCTATCTTTATATGCGTCTATCTATCCGTCTATCTCTGTGTTCATTTTTCTAGTCTAATTATCGATCTTTTTGTCTCCATTTTTATCAATTAACCATTTATGAACTAATCATATTTAAGAGTTTTAGGTTGAATTTGTGACATATGCTGCCGGAAATTTAACAACCTCCGAAAAATAATTTCTTCATATTGTCATTTTTACCTTTAAAGCTGTCTATTATGCTAGCGTGTATATTAGATATTGCGTATCTAATAAAAAATTTGTTAAAATAAAACCAGAAATATATACAAAAATCAGAAAGAACAAAGTATGTAATCTTATGATTCAAGACGTTGGACAATACTGCTCACCGTGTTGAAACTCAATCGCTATATATTGGTAACAAAAATATTGTCAAATGATGAACTACCTTATCAGCGTTTTGACTAACGCAGTGAGCTTTACAGTAATTCTCTTTTTAAACAAAATATTTCGGCTGCCTTTATTTTCCAAATAATGCATAAAAATATTTTCTGTAGGGACTGAATAATTACAGTTAAATACTGTTTGTTGCGAAGAACTAATATATATGCAAGTATGTTTTAGGTTTTGCGAACCTAGTAACAAATTAGTTCAATTGTGACCAGAAGGATAAACCAAAGGCAGCATGAACGGAAAGTATAATCTCATTCACATTCGTTTCGTGCTTACTGGCGACTCATCAGTAGGAGCCGGTATTACGCCCTTTAACCACTATATATTTGATAGAAGAATGTGGAATAATAGGACGGTGCAATCTCCTAGACGAATGTGTAACCTGTAATAGTGAAGCTAACATAATCTGAAGTCAACGACAATGCGACTTCAATGCTAACTCACACTATATAATATATATATACCGAGTCTGTAAAGGATACTAACACTATGGCAATTGTGTTAGTAACTGATACCTTTTTTGAAAACGATTAGTACCGGATACTAACACTATGGTTTCTGAGTCGGTACATAATACCAACCTGATGGATATAAATTTATGCTAAAGTTCACCCAAATTATATATATACTATACTTTCCGTTCATTCTGCCTTTGGTTTATCCTTCTGGTCACAACTGAACTAATTTGTTACTAGGTTCGCAACACCTAATACATACTTGCATATATATTAGCTCTTCGCAACAAACAGTATTTAACTGTAATATATTGAATTGAATGATGTCATGCTTACCGCGAAATGTGATAACTGATATCGATGAAGGCCAGAGTGTATGGTTTAACTGGAGTAACAGGTGTTCGGAAATTGTTGTAATTCTCAATTTGGGTGAACTTTAGCATAAATTTATATCCATCAGGTTGGTATCATGTACCGACTCGGAAACCATAGTGTTAATATCCGGTACTCATCGATTTCAAAAAAGGTATCAGTTACTAACACAATAGCCATAGTGTTAGTATCCTTTACAGACTCGGTATATATATTATATAGTGTGAGTTGGCATTGAAGTCGTATTGTCGTTGACTTCAGATTATGTTAGCTTCACTATTACAGGTTTACACATTCGTCTAGGAGATTGTACCGTCCTATTATTCCACATTCTTCTACCAAATATATAGTGGTTAAAGGGCGTAATACCGGCTCCTACTGATGAGTCGCCAGTAAGCACGAAACGAATGTGCATGAGATTATACTTTCCGTTCATGCTGCCTTTGGTTTATCCTTCTGCTCACAACTGAACTAATTTGGGACTGAATAATGTTTTTCCTATTGGAACACCTCGAATATGTTTCCTAAATTTGTTATAATTGAGGACATAAATATACACATTATCTCCATTACGTGTTCAATGGTAGTTTAACTGCCTTTTAATATTAAGAGATGATCCACTAGGTAATGTCGAAAACAATCCAGGGCTTTAGGTACCTGTATATTCGTGTACATAGATAATACATCTAAGCTTACCAACCTATCCTTTTCATCTAGTACATATTTATCAATAATTTCAACCAGCTGATATGAGTTAAACAAGGTACGTTTTAAGAAATGGTAATATTTTCTTATTCTATGACAAAATTGTAGAATATTTATATGTTAAGGAGTGTTGGATATTCAAAATAAATTGGTTAGCTTAGACGAAGTATCTATGTACATGTATATACCGGTACATGAAGCCCTGGATTGTTTTCGACGTTTCCTAGTTGATCACCCATTAATGTAAGAAGGAAGAAAATTGACGATTGGACACATCATGGAGATGATGTGTATATGCGATTTAAAAGAAACATGTTGCGCGACAGGAAATAAACAATTTACCTGATTTTCGGATTGCGAACCGAGATGATTTCGAATCCACGTCATCATGTTTTTAGCAGAGAGCTCGACCTCCTTAATTACGGAGGTTCAAGACATCATCATCATTTTATCAATATGTCATGGAAATATTAATTTAAACCGCCTCATTTATCTAAAAACAAGTATAAATGAGGCGGTTTAAATTAATATTTCCACTTGACATATTGATTGTCAACTAAGTGTGTGATGTGTTTGGCATTGAAAAAGACCTCCGTAATTGGAGGTCGAAATATATGCAAAAATCATGATGACAGTGGATTCAAATAGGATGTGTATGTCCTCATCTTATGATAAATTTAGGAAAGAATTTTATAAACAATTTCGAGGTGTTCCAGTGGGGCAACCTTTGTCAGTCCCAACAGAAAATATGTTATGCATTATATGGAAAATAATCTTTTGGATAAGCCTCCATTGAAACCAAAATTTTACCTACGTTTCTTAGATAAGATATTAATGATCTGGAACTATGGTGATAATGAAATGGTAAAGTTCTTAAATTTAGCGAGTCAAATGAATGTCCATTGACTGCAGTTTAATTTAGATGTACGTACATGTGTATCAATTATATTAAACTGGATCTTTTTAGTTATGTATACACTTACACATGCAAATGCATGGCGTGCGCCTATTTAATGATATGGCAATAACTCTTATTAACAAGCCTATCCTGAGTTCAACCTGATAGTTTGAATTGAAATTTTATACTTGCATTGGTCATTTGGATTTATGATTTTATTACTAATAATGCCATGTGTTTATGACGAGTGTTTATAAATTATTAGTCTCCACCCAACAGAAAATGTGAGGGAAATCTCACTTACGTCATTTTACATGAAGTGTATAAAACAAATGATTTGCCTTTTCTATACAATAAAATTCTTGGTTTAAACTGACACATCTAAGTAATTAATGGGTCAGGTGCATATATTAAGACCGCAACCTTGATTATAATAATAATAAATTGTCTAACACATGCAAATAGTTAATTCTTATTCAGCCACCACAGTCTCACTTGGTTAGTTGAACATAACACACATATAACACGCAACTATCTAGTGAAAGATCAGTCTGAAGTATAAATATTATGGTGAGGAAATTCGCGTTTTCTTTATTAGTTTGTTCTGTAAAACGGGTGAGGATGAAACAATTGAAGATGGCTGTCGATAAAGGCAGCCGAAATATTTTTTTGAAGAAAGAAAACTACTGGAAAACTAACTACGTTAGTCAAAACGCAGATCAGGTAATTTCGATTAATCCAGTTTCGCAAAAATATTTTACTTTTAAATGATGAAATAGTCGGAATTTGTAACGCTTTTCACGATTTCGACGCAGCTTCTCAAGATTTTGCGCATTTGCTTCTTTGCTTCTTTAAAATAGACACACGCTAGTCATGCTATATATGTTTATGCCAATTTTACCTCATTATTTGAGAAAACGCCTTAGTCAATTATTAGAGGTTGTAAAAGCATATTTTATGTGAATATCAATTTAGGCATCAAACGTTTTTCATAATTGTATTCATTTTTATACATAATTGTATTAAAAAGCAATCTCGCCAATGTCGCATTCTATTCTATTTATTTATATGACATTCGTATACCAATAAACGTGCTTCTGTATGAAAATGTTCATTATATATATATATATATATATATATATATATATATATATAATATATATATATATATATATTAATTTGAAGTATAATTAATTTTTTTAGAGTTAACTACACATGGCATCATGTAGTAAAGGAAATTCATCTAGTAGAAGGTTTTGTTAGTATTTGAAATTTGGAATTATAGACACAGCGCACCCAACATCATGGTGTCCAATAAAGACGAATTCAATCGACAGAATGAAATGATTTTACTACTTATTGCAATATATAGTTTATGCTGAAAAATATATCGAAACTACTAAGCATCACTTTACAATCTTTTATTTTATACACCCTAAGTATTCTAATCAAGTTTGCGATCTTCATATAAGCTCCTGACCCATTAATTACTTACATGTATCAGTATAAACTAAGAATTGTTTAGTGTAGAAAAGGGAATTCATTCAGTAGACTGGTTTCGTACTAATTGGGAACTCATCAGGTACTAGCCAGAATTTGCAGAGGACAGGGCTCGAACCTGGGCGCGTCTGATTCGGAATCTGGTACTCTAACCAATGAGCCACCCTGCCGTACACTACACTACACGCAATTCTCAGTTATACACTAACAAATGTAACTTGGTTAGTCTATTTTTCCATTAGATGGAGCTCATATGGAATCCATTTAGATCCAAAGTTCTAACTAACCATCCCCAATCCGTCATTATTGAACAGACACCACAGAACATGGAGAAGTGGTATTAGACTGGTCTACTGGATGAATTGCCTTTTCTACATTATACAATTCTTAGTTTATACTGAAATATGTAAGCAATTAATAGGTCAGGTGCTTATATCAAGATCGCATTCTTGATTATAATAATTTTTATCACCGCCCGCACAGCCAACGTTTGTTTAATTATATAAATGTTCATTTCAATACCACTAACCAATATAGTGTTGCGTCTGTTCATTAATGACAGGTTTGGTAGGGTTGGTTGGAAATTTGTGTTTAAATGGATGCCATATGAGCTCCATCTAAAAGAAAACGAACTAACCAAATTACATTAGTTTGTAAATAACTGAAAATTGCGTGTAGTGTAGAGTGCGGCAGGGTGGCTCAGTGGTTAGAGCACTAGATTCCGAAGCAGACGTGCCCCGGGTTCGAGCCCTGTCCGCGGCAAATTCTGGTCAATACTTGAAGAGTTTCCAATAAGGACGAAACCGGTCTACTGGACGAATTGCCTTTGCTACACTATCCAATTATTAGTTTTTACTGTCATATATAAGTAAGAAATGGGTCAGGTGCTTATATCAAGATCACAACCTTGATTATAATAATTGCTATCACCACCCGCGCAACCAATATTCGTTTAATCCTGGGTATTCATTTGATTATGTCGGTGGCAATTAGTGTGACACGGATTTATTTCTATATCTTGTTTTGGCTGATTATTGAGTATATATGTGTATGTGTCTGAGTGTGTATCTGTGTGCGTGTAGACGTCTTTCTCGTTGTATTGCAAAGTGATGTCTGAGATCTGGTCATTCTTTTATTGATGGATTGATAGTTAACTAACAGTTCGCATTATTGGTTGTTACGTTTACGTAAGCTTTTTCTCCAGTGTCGTCTTTCATTTATTCTTGTTCCTCGATTTTGTTCTTTTCCCCTGGTAACAGTGCAGGATGTGCGGATTGCAGTGTTAAATGCTCCTATTGTTTTAAAATTTCTGTCGCTGTTAACAAAAGTTGTGATAACGCATGTGCAGCTGTTTTTCCTCTTCATTTTGTTGCCAATATGATCGAATTTTTGTTGAGTCTGGTCCGGTGGATGTTTTGTCTTGCCTAGATTCTAGCGCATTGTTGTCGGGTTTTGAGATTCCTGCCCAGCCGATTAAAATATCATATTAATAAAACTTTTGAATGTTTAGACTGGGCGCTTTTTGTTTCATATATATATATATATATATATATATATATATATATATATATATATATATATATATATATTCTAGCTAATATTCAAATTTATTTGTCTTAAATATGGCATAATGAAATATCCTAATTGGTTTAAATTGCGAGGAAAAGTGATTTCCAATTCCCTTTTTATTTATCAAACATTTAATAAAATAATTTTATAAAAGCAGAGGTCGGTTATATTTGGAAATGATAAAAATATGTTTTTCTTAATGTTTCAGCGAATTATGGCTGAAGTATGCTTTTTTAGTTTTCAATGCATTTTGTTGTCGCGAAAATCTAATTATAAGGAATAAAAATTGCACGCAACTGGAAAAGTTAAATTTCACTTATCGTTTGAGGCACCTAATGAAGAATGCAAAATTTATTCGAATAAGCTAAGATGTAATTTGTGCCTTGTAGCATATCTTTATTGATTGAAGGCCACTTGTCCTTTTTTGTGATCTAAACTGGACTAAAAGCTTTTGCACGTTAGAAAGTAAATTTATGCATTAAAAACGGCAAAGTTAAAATAATTACCGCCTTTGTAACACAACAATCATGGAGCGTAAACTGAACATGTAGGCAGGGACAAAAGCAGTAACTAGATGCGTGGTTATGTTTTCGTTTCATAGCCGCCTTCAATCTGTTTGGCTTCGCAAAGATGTACCTGTTGCTGAAGGCTCAATGAATTTTTGTACCTGATTTGTGGCATTCACATCATGTGGGGCCGAATTCTAAACAAATTATGACGACCAAACGTCTGGTATTCGATACATTGAATGATTCAACAGGAGACCGGTGATGTTTACTGACATATCTTGGCAATGAATTCATCGACAATCACGAGGATTTCCTATCTGTAGTCAAGTGCACAAACTAATTCTGATAATTCGCAGAGAAGTCTTTATTCTTTCAGAAGCCAAATATTTAAATGTTGCCGCGTATTCGCTTACGATTCCAGGAAACCTAGCATTAACCACGTTGCAATTTTAGTTATACAGTCGATTAAGACCTTTTTGCATCATGGCATAGCATAGAGGCAACAACAAACCTAGCGGGATCAATTTTACATTAGACCAAAATTAGTGTAGACTGCTAAAATCAAGTCTGGTTTCCTTGAATTATTCAATGCAGATATTACACTTTTGCAAATTCACAGCTGGTAATGTCAGACCAATTCCAATAGTCAATGAATAATTGCGTAATTTGTGCTGCGCACCTTGTCACAAATTGGATCAAATAGGACCAGAATGAAAAAATCAAATTCAGCATGAACAAAAGGTATGAACACATGTACACATGCATTTCGTGCTTATTGACGACTCATCAAGAGGAGCCGGTACTACGCCTTATACAAACTAGATATGTGGCTGAGGAATTGGACAGCACAATCAAATGTGTATATCAGCAGTAGTGGAGATAACTTCATGGCGACTTTTGTTTACCCTTCTGGTCCTATATGAACTAATTTGTTACTTTCTGCGCAACACATAATACTTAATTGCATTTATATTAAGTCTCCGCAACAAACAGTACCTGACAGCAATACTAATGTTTATTTTGTGAATTTTCTGCATGTCGATTCTTTATTCTCACCGATATTACGACGAAAACACATGCATATACATTTGTATACAGTATGAATTGTAGTGGAAAAGTGTTTATCATCGAGAGAAAAATATGATGGGGAAATGGTGTCCATTCTAATACACCTGGATGTACTTATTGCAGAGAATCAGGCGATTGATTACATTTTAATACTGACCGTATCAGTAACTATGAGCTTCATCCTGTCTAAAATAGT